>VDFB02025666.1:0-15803 GCA_007258455.2 Sequoia sempervirens | reverse complement strand
GATCTAATATGTTTATGTAGAAGAACTCACATAGGTACACCCAAAAGAAATATTGATTAAGTATTATAAGACTATTTGAACATCATATCATAGAAGATCTCTATGTATCTAGAATGTTTGTGTAGCTACCTACAAGAACTTTAGAATTTTGTTAGAAACAATAAATCAAAATGTAGTTTTCATTTTATACAAACAATCTTTTCCTACAACATAGTTAACATAGATATGAATAATTCAATAATTTTATTTTATAATTCGGTCCACTAACATGATTACAATGATGCCTTGTCATTAATTTAACCAACTATCCTTGTATTCATTAGCTATTTATAGCTTCACACCATCTTGCATATACATCCCTTCTCCTAACATAGTGTCATGTATACGGTGATTCAATTTAACACCATCAAGTGACAAGATTGATTTCATGTCAAATAGTTCTATTGCTAGTGAACATTTTTATTAGATTATTTTGATCTAGTGCATAACGCAAAATCTTCTCTACTTAAATACAATATCAAACGCTTTGAATCATGCCACTCCATGACAAATTATGATTTTAAGACTCCCTCATATCAACGTAACTTCCTACACCACGTCCACCTAAATGATCCATCACACTTATACAAAGACGAAACGGTATATATATATTTTTTAAATAATCTGTTATAATTATACATTACATTACAATTATTCTTTCGGGATGAAATAAAAGTTTCATTTTCATATTCTGAAATATTAAAGTGCATTATTCAACAATTCTTTTCTCTACATAAATGTCCATTTTTATTGTTTCCTTCTTATACAAGTTCATTCTAATAAAATAATTTAGAGGTTAGATGTTTATGTGCAGATCATTACCATATGCAAGTTCTTTTGAATTAGAATGAGTACTTGTTTAAATTTTAAGTGAATCAATTATTTGTAAATCTGATGCTTTAATACTTTGTTCTCAAAATTTGCATGGTTCAGGGGCTCTTGAGATGTGATTCGAATAATTATATGTATACATTTATCCTAAAAAGCACTGTGAGCTGGTTTGTTCCTGCAATTTAGTGCTTTCAACTTCCATAGAGCACTGTTAATACTAATCATTATTCGCATCCTACATTAGGGCTTTGCTCCCAATTAATCTTAATACATGATGACATCAATCACCTCCGCATATAACACGTATGTTTTGTAAAGATTGCTGAATTTCAGAAAGAAAAAGCTTTCATTTATTGCCTCGATGATAGTATGGGAACCTGAATATACCTTGTTTAAGGATGAAATCACTAAATCGAATTAATCAGTTAATTCACAACTTTGGAATATAACGTACAATAGCAAATTGCAGTAGTAGTAAGCACATTAAAAATCTGCAGTCCAAGATGAGAATCGTCATGCGTTTTCTTCAAAAGCTACGATCTAAGCTGGGAATAATAAATGATGAAATACTGTATTAAAACTATCATAAGTGATGACAAGGGATTCATTAATATGATGTACTACTGTACTAAAACTATCAGAAGTAATGATAATGAATTCTCTAATATAATTTATGTAGCTCTTGCAAGGTATCCTTCGTATTGAGCCTCAGAAGGCGATTTCTCCAGCTTCAGATTGTTATGAAACTTATGGATGAAAACCTCTGCAGCCTTGTCCACATCTTCGTCGTCATTACGCACACAATAGTTATATTGGGAAGATTCAGAGCCATTGTCAACTGAATGAACCAAAGATTGAGATACCCGAGACTCATATTGCTTTACTTGTTTCGGGTGCTCATCCTTGTTCTTCTTCGAACTCTTTCCCAATATCACTTTGGAAAACCACTTGGCGACCATCTTTAGAGCTGATCTTCAATAATAAGTCTCTCTCTTGCAACTTGTCTTCCCCTCCCCTCACTTCTGAATTGATCAGTTATAGCATACAACCCACATCAAAACTATCACAGACAGATGACAGTATGAAGAAGATACCAAACCTAATTACCTCAGAGAGATCAGGAATTGAAAGGAAGACAAGGAAAGAAGGTTATTGACAACCAAGCATTGTGTCCCCCACCCAATATTACGCAATTGGAAAACTCAATGATCATCTCTATCGAATGCTAGCAGCGTTTTATAGTCCTAGTCATAGGTATTATTCGATTCTCGCCAGCAAATTTGAAACCCAAATCGCTGAAACCATTGTTGACGGTTCGTTTGGGAAAAGTGTTTTAAAAGCCTACTTTGCCGCTATTAGTGTTATTTAGCTGTACCAGATTCTCATGTGAGCCGAACCTAAATATAGTTTAATACTTTGATGGCTCAATAGTAATATTCTTCGGAGGAGAGGGTGAGCTTGGGGTGTTTCAACTTTCCGCATGCACATTTTAGTGAGGTTTCTGATTTATGAAGCACATGGAATCTTCATACCATGTGTTATTTTCGTATATGTTTTTCCTTCCTATTTCCAATTGAAATATTATAGAATTCATAAACTTTTGAGTTGTGTTTCACTCTACTACATAAAGAAACATAAAATAGCAAAAGAATGGTCACCTAAGGCGGCTATAGTTCATATTGTTGTAGGGAAAAGAATATATTGCATCCATACAGAGCAGCCTCTACATGGTCAAAGCAAATTAAAGGCATTCGGCAAGAAATAGTTTCCTATACCATTCATTGAACTGTAGTTTAAGATTCCCATTGTTGTGAAGTGATGCAGTTTTATTTTAAGACAATTAATTTACAAGTTATCCCCTGTATGTAAGGAAAACAATGGATGCATGTAAGGCCAATAAACTATTGTAAGTGTTCTTACTGAACTGTTGCTTTTTAGAGAATGCAACCTCTATAAAATACTGTTTTCTTGTACTATTTATACGAATAAATTTTTGTAAGTTTCTATTCAGATGAACATCTGACCTCTATATTACAAATTGAATAGAAGAAATAGTCATGTGTTAAAATAATCTGAGTTTATTGTCTGTGTTTCAAAATATACAATTGATCTATTGAGATGAAGACCTGACCTCTATATTACAAATTGAATAGAAGAAATATTAATGTGTTAAAATAATCTGAATTTATTGTCTGTGTTTCAAAATATACACCCATGTATATAGACTTTATGGTGTTCAAGAGTGTGAAACAAATGATATTTCACATCCTTCCAATTAGGAAAAAGAAAAAAAAAAAATCTAGCTTTAAAATAAAAAGAGTTTCATGGAATAGTTGGGAAATGCTACTCTAAGTTTGGTCTTTTCTACTTATTCCATACATCTTTCTAGGTTAGGAGCTCCAGGTATATTATTAATTTAAAAGGCATTGAAGTAATATACTTTTCAATAAGTGTGGATTCTTTAATGTGATATTGACATCTGTCAAAGAATCGATAGATTTGAATCTTGATATTCACTAGTGGAGGAATAATGGAATTTCAAAAAGAAAGGAGACTGCCGCTTGTTTAGGAGACGGTAAACCAGATTCTGTATTCGGTGTGCGTTTCAACTTTAGAAAAGTACAACTTGCTTTTCCTTTCATGGTTAAGAAGATCTATTTGTGCAGAATTGTTCCATTGCACGAGCGGTAGAGTGTAGCTAGTACTATTTCTAGTACATAATTACGATTCAATTCACGACCTAGTTGCCTACAATGATTTTTACTAACAGGGGATATTGAAGTGTCTCTCGAAACTTCAACGATTTTCTTGGTAAGAGCCAGTATTCCGAAGAACATTAGCTTCTCAACACAAAATTAGGAACAATATAGGAGTTATTAGTGGCAAACATCTAAGAACTACCTTCGAAAAATATAAGCACTCCCAAACAATGAGACTTAGTAACCCCAAAACTCACACTACATCCACCAAGAAAGCAATTGAACACTAAGCATATGAGAAAAACTCATGTTTTCACTATCACAATGCTCAACTATGACCAACATAAGGGTTAAACAATTCAACAAGATCACGAAATTACGATGGTAAAGGAAACCCAGCTAAGTACTCTCCAAGTGAATACACAAGATAGCCAATTCCTCAAACAAGAATTGCATCTTCTTCAAGCCTTAAAGTGGGAACACCACTAAACCACCAAGGAAAATGCCTAAAACCCACTAAGCAACCTCAACTGGAAACTTAACAAGGGTAGACATATATAATATAATAAAATAAACACAATAATTTGTTTCAAAGCACATAGTAATACACTTTGATACCCTACACTATGTCAAACATGACTGTAGCTATGGAGATGACATCCCAAATGACAAGATGTGTGTCTTTATGCTATCATATAACATGGATTTTGGTGCCCAAGACACCTCAACAAACACTCAACTAACGCCAAGGCACTAGGAAACATTGTGACAAGATCACAACAAGCAAGGCCATGACAAACAAGGGCACACACAATTGGTGGATAAGTCACACCCAACCATCTACTAGAAACTAGGTTTAGGCATGATGTAAACACAAATATCTACACATCTAATCTCACTCAAAGAACAAAAAATTCTATAAACACCCTCATATAGAGGTTTGAATACA
This sequence comes from Sequoia sempervirens, assembly GCA_007258455.2. Taxonomy (NCBI): domain Eukaryota; kingdom Viridiplantae; phylum Streptophyta; class Pinopsida; order Cupressales; family Cupressaceae; genus Sequoia; species Sequoia sempervirens. The sequence continues at coordinate 11,285 of VDFB02025666.1, read as the reverse complement.
ATTCACTTGATGCCAAACACAAGAAAATTTGCATACATTGAAACCACTCAAAGTTAGAAAACCATATGCATACAAGTATTTCACAAAATTTATGAACCACACAAAATCTAGTTCACTTTCATCATGAACATGACTTTTGATGCAATAAGATTCTAATTAACAAAAATACTAATACTTAGTATGTTCTCTTCCATGTACTCCCTTGCACATTCTATCACGGGTTCATAATGAACATGATAGGAAACAAATGTAACATAGATTAGGACCTAACAATTTAAAACATTTAGAATAACCATCACAAAGATATAAGGCAACCCAAGAGAGAGAATTATCAATTCCAATAATAAGAATAGAATGCTAGTAATTCCAACAATAAATCAAGCATGACCAAGGGTCATTAAGTAGATAGATGGAAAATTTTAGTGGCTATACCAACCATAAGAAAATAAAAAATTCAATGTTGATCCATAATCAACAATTAGAGAGTTTATCAATAACCAAAATAAAGCATCAAACTTGGAAAATATTATTACATAAATAGAGTGACTAATGTTGGCCACAATTGAGAGAATAAAGAGCCACACGACACGTTGGGAGTGCAACATCCAAGCACTTGTGTTAGATAGAGTATGCTCAAACACAATACAAACACAATTCACCAAATCAAATTAACTATGCCAATGGAACCCACTCTGAGAAAATGAACTTCATCAAGACATGATCACATTATGATGCAAGGTGGAATATGCAAGGTTCCCTATGACATCCATAAATTATATCCACACAAGGGTATGGATTTACCCAAGCACCACTTCCACAAGGAATTTACAATTGCAATGCAATGACATGTCACACATTACTCACATCATGCATCACTGCAACCTGCTAAAAAAAAATGGCATCCAAATCATTTAGAAGGAACATTACAAGTGAGGCTCTAAGCCAAACCAACATAATGATCCTAATAAGCATAATTTCATTTATCAATTAAACATACACCCCATGCAAAAAAGGAAAATAATTGTGATTACCTATCTAGGTTCCCAAGACAATCCTAGTGACAACATGTTTTAGGGACATAAGTCATTGGACCAAATATTCTATTATAACAATGCTACCTTCTATTCATGCACCAACATAATCCCTTCACACATATGATGATGCACCAATCAAAATACAAATGCACAATATACTTCAAGAAATATTTTCACAATTCGGGCATATGACATACCACACATTCATTTTCAGTTGAAACATAGAAAATTTGGATCTTCTAAATGGAGATCACTAATTCCCTATTTTCCATTCAAATATGAGCAATATTGGGTGCATATCAAAATTCTAACCATATATATAGTCAAAAACCAGATTTTTGAGAGGTAAGAATGATGTGTACCAATCATCAAAGATGCTTTTTCAAATCTTGCTCTTCATAAATCTTCAGCATAAAACCTGCAAATCACACATCATAGCGAAGAAAATGTTGATTGTTAGGGGATAGGGGTTTTCCATACCAATATTGAAACCTTGGAATGAAATCAACATGTAGAAATCTCCATGGATGTGATTCTTGATCATGGATATGATATCATGAAATACATGAAGTGATCTTGAATGCTACATCAACATGATTCCTCTATCAACATGCATGCATTAAACATCATACTGAATCCTTGATTGTTGCAATAAGATTTTGATAATCTTCCCTTGAATGCCCTGATAATGCTCTTAAAGATGCTCTCTTGACCTAGAGTGCTTGGTGCATACACTTGAAAATGGTCAATGACCAATTGTTCAAATACAAACCTATTTGATTATCGTTTCAACTACATATAAATAAGTAACTTACTTTATTTATATTGTTCACTTTCCTTTAATTCTCCTAATCTACATTCTTCTAAATTAAATAAACAAAAAACCCTAAACGTGTTTATTTAATTAATCTTCCCTAATCCTGATTAAGAATTAGAGCACATTTCTATAAAAAAATTATGTGCCACCTCATAAAGGTCACATGAAAATAAATAATCCTAATTATTAATTAGAATTATCCTCACACACTTCCACCAATGAGAAAAAACACATGGCTTTATTCCCTGTACCACAATAAGAAAAAACACATGGCTTTATTCCCCCACACTTCCAAAAAATTTGGAGCAGATGGGTCTTTGTTTCACACACTTGGAATCTCATACATTTGGCATGCTTCCAATTGGTCAAGGGGATTCTCTTCACACACATAGCATGTTGTCCTTGGTCAAGGGGACATTTCTTCTAAATTAAATAAACAAAAAACCCTAAACGTGTTTATTTAATTAATCTTCTCTAATCCTTATTAAGAATTAGAGCACATTTCTACAACTTTTTTATGTGCCACCTCATAAAGATCACATGAAAATAAATAAGCCTAAATATTAATTAGAATTATCCTCACATCAGATATTCAATAAGAAAAGTTACGGCTTTTTTTTCCCCACACTCCCACAAATTTGGAGCACATGGGTCTTGTTTCACACACTTGAATCCTTGCTACATTTGCATAAGCCCAATTACGCTAAGGGGATTCTTCACACATGGTGTTTTCCTTGGTCAAGGGGACAACATCCTATTCCTTCTACTTCCACCATCTATCTTGTCCTTTGAATCTAAACTGCTGATAGGTGCCACCTCCCAAAATTCTTGCAAACCTATAAAATAGCAATTTCATCCTTTATATTATCATCCACTTTTGAGTAATGTTCTAATGATATTTTGAAATACAAATTGAAGCTGAAAGAGTAATGCCATTTTCCATCCACACTTTGAGTATTTTTTACCATATGTGTCAGAGCTGAGAGCTTAAGAGTCTTATACTACTCATATCATATGTTACTTTGTATTTCATCTTAGATTAATTATTTGTTTAGTAAGTTACATTTTATCATTCCATTAAATTATAGTTACATTTTAGGTTAGTTTATTTTATGTTTTCATTTGAGCATATGCATAATCATAGATAGCTCATTATAGTTGCATATCATCTCACTCATCTCCACTTGTTCATCCATCACCAACATCATCCTTCGTTTATCATTACATTCATCATCAATTACATCATATTGTTTCATTTAAGAGTATACCATTAATCCTTCCACCACATATTTGCACATAAAAGTCATCTTAGCTTGCATATTAAGCATAAAATCTCATTTTCTAGGTAGTCATTTTAACAACCTTTGTGCTCATAGAAATTTGAGGGCCAAACAGTTTAATAAATCCCTAGAATTAGAGAACAATGATACATATTTGAAAAGTTTGATTGTATTACGAAATATATTAGTTTTACTTGCTTCAAACTTTGAATGTAAACCGTTTCATTAAGGTTTGTGTTGACATTAAAATAACTAACTCACTCTACACATTTTGACACACGCACAAAATGGCACCCACCATGGGGCCTTTGCCTCACTTACTGCTAAGTTTTTTGATGGTTTCATGGTTGTAGGTTCAAGGTTTATGACTTGGGAATGTTTTGCACCAGTTTGGAGGTTTTCGTAGATTCACTGTCAAAGACTCAAAACACAAACTACTAACATATTGCAGGGGTTGGATGTTATGTACTTGTTTCCATTTTGGTTAAGTTAGGAACATAGCTTAAGTAAAGGGATAATGAACATCATGTTTCCTTTTGGTTAAGTTAGGAACATAGCTTAATTAACGAATTAATGAGCACCATGTCTTTTGTATGTGATGGATGGTAGGCATATGCTCTCCCCTTAACTGGGTGATCCAAAAATCTAGACCCATTCTTGTTTATGTGTGAGTGTAAGGGGTGTATGGCATAAGTTCTCTCTTTATTCATGTGAAATAAAGATTGATCGAAGTATGGGTATTCTCGCTTGCTTTTGTTTATCCTAGAGGGCTTGCCTTGTGGGAAAAAGTAATCACCCAAGGGAACGACCCAACCGGTAACACGCTAAAGCCAAGCGACTTCCAATCGGGATATAAATGTGGATACTTGAGGAAAGTTCAAGTATCGCGAGGATAATTCCGATGAGATGGATCGAAAGGGACTCTCACCGTATGGATTATCCCCCACGAATGGAATGCCTGCATTAAAACCCTTGTTGTAGATTTTCCAAAATCCTTTATCTATTCTTTGGTGCAGCAACGGTCATTGCTAAGGTATCCACATTCTCGTAGTTTTTAGTAGAGGTGATCAGTTCGCCATGGGAGTTTCATGGGGACTGGAAGCTTGGTTGGCCTGAGAAGAGAGTGCACTGTAAGGGGGAGCCTGTGCAGCCAAGCTTCTGAATTCATCTGCTAAAGATAGTGCAGTTGGGGTAAAACCCGCGTGGAATCTAAAATAATATAGTCTTACACAGCCTTAGGAGTGTATATTCTACTTGATGTGTCTTCAAAATGAAACTCAAACCAAACACCATCAAAAATGTTACATTTTGTAAGTGAAAACCTTAATTCATAACTACATTCATTGAGGTAGACAAGTCGGTAACTTAGGTCCATCCATTTTCAAAAAATCAGTCCTTCCAATAGTGTTCAACCATTCCTTAGGAAAAACAGAGTCAAAATATGTGGTTTACATGATGATTTCACGAAAGGTCAAGGTTAGAAAACCCAAGCTCAAGCCTCTTAGTTTCAAACAACACCAAAAATGTTTGTCTATGCTCTACGACTTTAGAGAAAGACTAACCTTCAACTTTTACAAGAGAGCTTGCAAGGACAATCTAGAGTTATACATGATGTACTATTGTCAAAATCCAAGACTTTTTCAACATTTTGAGTACATTAATTACACAACGGGAATCTAAACTCCAAGTCCAAGATCATTCCTTAGATACCTTAGAAGTCTAAACATTGTCGAAATGGACCTATACAAGTGGAACTTTTTAAACTAAACCTAGATCTAAGCATTTCAAGGTGCCTAAATCAATCAATATCCATCACATCTTTGTTTGTACAACCTAGTTTCATCTTTGGGATTTGTCATCCTTCTATCAACGAAACGACGCCACGCAATCAAATCAAACTTAGTCTAATCAATAGAATTTGTCATTATATTTGACTTAATTGTAATCCTTGGCACTATTTCAAACTTAGATTAAAGCTTAGTCCAAATCATAACATTTGTATGCCCGTCCAAACAAGATCACAAAAGAGGAGACTCAAAGACAAGGAACTTGGAACACCCCACTTTTAAATAGAAAAAATATGAAGTCCGAGTAGTGAAACTTTCGATATCGAAACTCCCAACATTGAAATTCCCAACATTGAACCTCAAAATAGTGATATCCCTAGCAACATGGCTGATGCAAAAGAAATCCCTATTCCTGGACTCAACAACACTCAAGGGGAAGAAATAAACCATGAGGATATCCAAGAAGCGCAACAAGACCCCAACTTCCATAAGTTTTTGGAAAAGATTTTTGAAAGAGATGGGGAAAAATACCTATTAATGTTAGCCAATCAAGGAGTCAGACTTCCCCCTGATTTTGACATCAACATATTAAAAGCACCTCCCCAAAAGCTTGAAAAGGAAATAGAACAAATGGTTGCTTTAACTCACCAAATGAAGAACCTTCAACAACAAGTTCTAGATATGCAAAGGGGAACTTCGAAACGATACTTGATTGAGGACAATTTTCCTTATCCCTTTAATCCATCCATCAACATGATTCCTTTCCCTAAATGTAGTGAATTTCTAAAGTATGATAAATACAATGGTACAACTAATCCATTAGATCACGTAAGGGAATTCCGAACCATGAGTCTAGAATTTGTGCATGAGGAAACTTACTTGATGAGACTATTTCCACGAAGTCTAGGAGGGACATGCCTTGAATGGTTTTCAAAGATTACACCCCTCGTCAACACATTTGAAGAGTTGGTCAATAGATTTCTCACTCAATACTCTTACAACATCCAACACGATATCACCATGAAAGACCTTTGCAACTTGAAACATAAAAAGGGTGAGTCCTTCCTCATTTTCTTGCAAAAATGGAGGAGATTGTTCACAAGGTATTATTGTCCTGTGCCCGAAAAGGAAAAGATAGAGATTTTCATTGACAACCTAAACAATGAGATGAGTTATAGGTTGGAATTACAATGTCCCCCTACCTTCAAAAAATTGATTGAAAACGGAATTAAGATCAAAGAAGCCTTAGTCAAAAGAGGGGTCATTAAGATATACAATGAAAACAACTCATCCACTTCCTCTAACAACTACAACAGTGGGGACAAACCTAAATTTTGGAAATGAAACAAGAACATGGGTACCAATGAGGTCATAGCTGAAAATAAAAAAACCAAACCAGTATTCAACCTAACTGCAGCTGCCACCAAGACTAATCAGGCCAACAATCCTCCCAACACTCCAAATGTTAGCCAAAACAACAATCAGACTAATCCAGGGACTAAAGCAACAATGTTTCCAAAACCTTCCAATCGACGAAAAATTTGCACCATCGGGACAATCCTTAGATTCTGCCTTAAAGGAACTTACTAAGGCTAAGCTTATCACAGTGCTAGAAGCATGAAACTGGGATCCGCAATTCAAACCCTTTTGGTGGAACGATGCCCATTACTGTGATTATCATCAAAACAAGGGTCATATGATGAAAGATTGTTGGAAATTAAAACATGCAATCCAAGATCTCATTGATAACAAAAGGGTACACATTGAAGGACCCCAAACAAACAGTGATAAGGGAGTGTTCAAGAACCCTTTACCCAATTATGAAAAGGGAGAGTCCTCTACATCGAATACCAAAGGCAAGAATATAAACTATGTTTATGATTCTACCATTCATTGTATTGAGATGGTTGAGAATTCCATCCAAGATAGTGAAATCAGAATCCAAGGGAAGGATGCCACTTCTGAAACCCAGCACAATGATGACACCATCTCACATCAAATCAATGACCTTGTGCATAGAAATTTGAGCACTAACATTGACACGAATGACAATAAAATTAATGTCATCAAAATCACAAACAATCAAGACAATACACCTATCAATGCAATTACAAGAGGACAAACCAAGGTAACAATGAAAGGAGCTACCCCTTCCATGTCCAAAATGACTATTTTTCTTGTAACTCAATATAACATCGTTGATCAGTTATAGAAGATACCCGCTCAAATATCCATATTGGAACTTCTCAAGATTTCATTGACACACAAAGAAATCCTAGAACAAGTTTTAGTTGCCACCACAATACCAAACAATCTAGAAGTCTATACATTTCAAGCTATGGTGGGACATTTGACTACACCTCATTGCTTATCATTCTCTAAACATGACGATGCATCCACCACCCATCCACATAATGTTGCTCTCCACATAGAAGTCCTAATCCATAAACATCACATCAAACATGTCCTTATAGATGAAGGAGTAGGCCTAAATATCTGCACTCTCAAGCTTGTTCATGCATTAGGATATTTTGAAAATGCTATTCATCCTAGAAGGAAAATCACCATAAAAGCATATGATGATGAAGAAAGATCCTCCTAAGGATTGATCATCTTACCCATTCAAGTGGGACCAATCATCAAAGACATAGTGTGTCAGGTGTTAGACAATGAATTGACATATAACATACGCTTGGGATGACCATGGATTCATGAAATTCAAGTGGTGCCATCAACCTATCATTAGTGCCTGAAATTTCCTTTCAATGGACAGGAGGTCACCATTGCTACAAATTCTAACAATCCCCAATATTGCAATGCACTCAGAACAAGTCAAGATACCTTTGTACCACATAATAGAGAAGTCATCAACTCTGATCCATCAAACAAAGAAATTCCAGTGGGTTCTTCATCAAGACAGTATGAGGAAAAGGCTCAATCAAAAGAAAAAGGGGTCGTTGACTCTATTTCATGTAACAATGGAAGTCAGCTTGATGCCTTATCAAAACAGTTAGAAAAGATCCAAATAAAATACAAGGGCATGGGGGAATACTCATTTGAGAAATCTTCATACTTATCACAACTTTCATCTTCTCCTAACTCACATGGACAACCATCCACCTCAAGAAAACAATCTTTACAACCCATCACGCTATTTGATGGGAAGTTTATAAAAGCAAGCACTCAAGCAAAGGAATCAGAAGATAGGGATGTCCTAAATTGGTTATACAAAGATGAAGGACCTTCACAAGTATCAGTGTCCAAAATGGGATAATCCTGACAAAAATGGGATCTGATGGAAATGGTCCTTTGGGTAAAAGAAGAGAAGGCATTAGTGGATCAATACAACTCGTCATAATGAATCCCAAAGACAAAACATGACTAGGATACAAAGAACACTCAAAAGAGGAAGCTACTCAAAGAGTTGTCGAAAGAATATTACAACTACAGGCTAGTGAGGATCATGAAATAGATTCCAATGAATATGAATGGGACTCCCTCTCTCAAGAATCTTACCATGACAAAGAGATCAATGTAATCCAAAAGTATACACCAATATGTATGAAGGGACAAAGTTCTGGTTCTAGACCACTTGAATATGGATCACAATATGTCATTGACTCAAGTGAAGATGATCATTCTTCGAGCGAGATAGACATGTTGGAAGAGAGTAACATCTTAGACCTCATTGGACAATTTGACATGGCTATCCTAATGCTTACACCATATGACCTTGACCAATCTAATGATTCCTTTTCCTTAATGCATCCTAAAATAATTGATTGGGATCAAAATGAGCCACTTGACATACCCACCTTTTCAAACGATGATGCCCTCATGAACTTCCTATGTTCTGATAATCCTAACACATGTTCTACCATTGAATCTTAGAATGAAGCTCCTGATGAAGGGAGTGTCAAAACTTTTACCTACAAAATGAAAAATATAAGAAATGGGTCTAATAGTGAAAACCATCTAATGGCACTATTAAATCAGGAAAAAGTAAAAACAAAGAGCATATCTCAAGGTGAAAACCTATTTGAGGCACCAAGAGATGGAAGGTTTTACACTCTCTCAGAACACTATCAAGAGAGATCTTCAGTACTAATAGAACCTACACAATCCATCAATGTTGGTACAACCAAAATAGTGAAGACCCTGCATTTAGTGGAATCCATAACAGAAGAGGAGAAACCTTGTTTCATCAAATTCTTTGAGGAGAGGAAAATCAACTTTGCTTGTTCATATGCTAATATGCCAAGCATAGATCTAGAACTCATTATGCATCATCTATCCTTACCACCCGACACAAAACCAGTAAAGAAAAAACTGAGAAAGATGCATCCTCATATCGCCCTTCTAGTGAAAGCTAAGTTGAAAAAGCTATTAGATGCAGGATTCATAAGATCTATTGACTATGCCGAATGGATATCAAACATTTTTCTGGTATCCAAGCCAGATAAGAGCATCAGGATATGCACGAACTTCAGAGATCTTAACAAAGCCTATCCAAAAGATGATTTTCCTCTACCAAACATTGATCTGATTGTAGACTTGACCACTGGGCACAAAATTTTATCACTTATGGATGGATTTTCAGGATACAACCAAATAAAGATAACACCTGAAGATCAAGATAAAATATCCTTCACATGTCCTTGGGGCACTTTTTGCTATAATGTGATTCCTTTTGGATTGAAAAATGTTGGAGCTACATATCAGAGAGCTATGACTACCATCTTCCATGACATGATGCATACTTTTATGGAAGAATGTGTAGATGATCTGTTGGAAAAATCCTACACTAGAGAAGGACACTTAGAGATTCTAGACAAAATCTTCAAAAGATTGGAGTAATTGAAGGTGAGGTTAAATCCCAAGAAATGTGTGTTTGGTGTAACATCAACTAAACTTTCTGGATACATTGTCTCAGCTAAAGGCATTGATGTGGATCCTACAAAGGTTAAATCCATCATGGAAATGCCTCCTAAAAACATCAGTCAACTCAGATCATTACAAGGAAGGTTTCAATCCATGAGAAGATTCATTGCTCAACTAGCTGATAAAACTCATCCTTTCAACCACTTATTACACAAGAATGTCTCTTTCAAGTGGGATGACAAATGTGAAGCTTCCTTCAGTCAACTAAAGCAGTACCTAATGACACCACCTGTGTTGATACCACTGGTCAAGGGAAAACCATTATTACTATACATTGCAACAATCGAGATATCTTTGGGAGCCTTATTAGCATAAAAAGATTCTACAGGAAAAGAAAGAGCCATCTATTATATTAGCAGGACCTTAAATGGTTATGAGATCAATTACACCTTTATTGAGAAATCCTGCTTAGCAGTTGTATTTGTTACACAAAAATTAAGGCACTACATGTTGACTCACACCATCAAACTCATTGCAAAAATTGACCCATTAAAGTACTTACTCAACAAAGCTGCTTTAACAGGGAGGTTAGCCAAAGTGGGTCATGATATTGAGTGAGTTTGACATCCAGTACATGGACAGGAAAGCAATTAAAGGTCAAGCCATAGCAGGTCAACTAGCTAAAGCACCATTGTTAGATAACAATCCAATGAACATTGAATTCCTTGATAATGATATCCTAACCATATCTACACAATAGTGGTTGCTATACTTTGATGGCTCTTATACACAACATGGATCAGGCGTAGGAATCTTGTTTTTCTCACCACAAGGATACACAATTCCTAAATCCTATAGATTAATGTTCCCCTGCACCAACAACACAGTTGAATATGAAGCATTGATCATTGGAATCAAGATAGCGGTTGAATGGAAAATCACAAAATTGCTAGTCTATGGTGACTCACAACTGGTCATTAAACAAGTCAATGATGATTATCAAACAAAGGATGCCAAGTTTCTGCCCTACAAGAGGATGGTGGATGATTTCAAAAATTACTTTTTTGAGATCAAGTTTGCACAGGTTCCCAAAATAGAAAACAAAGTTGCAGATGCAATGGCCACCATTGCTTCTCTCTTGCAGATACCTGAACAACGAAGACGTTATGAATTCATGGTAGAACAAGTGTCCAACCTAGCCTATGAAGATCCAGAATCCCAAGTGATATGTCATATTGTCAACCTCAAATTTCCCTCTATGGAGAGATCCATACCTACTTGCAAGACAATACCCTTCCAATTAACTTATCTCGAAACCAAAAATGAAACTTCATTCAATAAGCGGCTCGCCACACCCTAATAGCTGATGTGCTTTATAGATGAGCTTTTGATGGTACTCTTCTTCAGTGTCTAGAACGTAACGAAGTTGAAACCTCTTTATAAGAGGTTCACGAAGGTATTTGTGGCACACATTCAAGTGGCTTAA
>VDFB02025665.1:0-12101 GCA_007258455.2 Sequoia sempervirens | reverse complement strand
TCAACATTTGAATATTCCAGAATCTCCATTTAATATTTAACTAAATTTCATCAATAATTCAATTTTTTTTATTTAAATAAATATGTAATAAAATTGGGTTATGACATCATCTAAGCTTTCAAGTGTTCAAGTCCTAATAGAAAACTTGTAATCAAGAGAGCATTCAAGAACAATTTCTAAGGCATTCAAGGGCAGATTTATAGAAGATTATTGCAACAAGCAAGATCCATTTCATCATGTCAAAGATTTAATGCATCATGCATGTTGTTGAGCTAATGTGTTGATGTAGTGTTCAAGATCTAATCAAGCATTCAAGGCATTATTTCATATCGGGTTCATGATCAAGATCTACATTCATTGGGGCCACTTCATGCAAGTTTGTAGATTTGTACTCCAAGGTTCAAATAGGGATTGGTGAGTTGTGAAAATTTTCATTTGTTCATTCATCATTCCTTTCATGCTTTCATTCATTTCAAGGTTTAATTACCAAAATGGGTTTTGATCAAGCCTATTCCCTAACAAATAACATTTTTCTCTCTTTGATGTGTGGTTGTAGGTTTTAGGTTGAAGATCATTTGGAGAGCAAAATTGAAGAAAGTTGAAAAGTTGTCAAAGATGCGAGAATATTTTTCAAAACATGGAAACTAAGCTACAAGTTTTATTTTCAGCTTTACGACAGTGTTCAACTAGAATTTGGGAGTGCAAATTGAGCAGAACAAAACCCAAAAATTGATTTTTTGAAGCCCTAGCCAGGACCCATTTGCCATTGGGTGAATGGGTCCTTAGTGAGGTTTGAAAAAGAAAATTTGGTGACAAGTACACAACATTAACCCTTTCTAGATCTTCCTTTTGACTACTGTTTTAGTTAGATTCAATTTATGTTCCTCATTTGCATCTTATAGCACACATTTTGAATGAAACTAGAGAAATAGGTGCATAATAGTTTTCATTTTGGTGAACCTATTTTTATATGTTTCAATTATATATCCACATTGTATGATTGGAGAATAAACATGATGCTTTTGAAGAATAAGAAGTGTTAGTTGCACAAAATAAGCCCAAAAAATATTTCTAAAAATCAAAACATGTGACAAAGTCTAAAAATGCAAATGGCACATGTTTTTAGTATAAAAATATAAGGCATGTGATGGGATCAATTTATAGCTAGTTTTCCTTCATTATTTTATGTTTTTATCATTTCATCTACCAAGTTTCACAAACATTCCTAAGACTGTATACATCTTTTATACCTTTCATGCACTTTAAACTAGACTTTAGTATGTGGAAATATAAATATGGGTGAAATCACAATACTGTGTCTCACTTTTGAGACAATAAAATTTTCGGGGGAGGATGGATATTTTTAAAACACACCTTCGAGTGAAGGTATATCACTTTATACCTTTAATCGAAGCCATACATTCGATCAAAGGTAACGTCCTAAAACAATATGCTTTTACACAATGACCTTTGATTGAACGTCCCTGCTAGGCTTTGAATGAAGGCACCTTTGAGCAGAGGTCCTTCAAGCAAAGGCGTCAAACATGACAACTTTGGCTTTTACATCAAAATTTTCTCAAAAAATTTAGTATCAAACCTCGAGTTGGACCTTTATATGAACTTAACTTGACAAGATATTTTCTAAGATTGTAGCCCTCAAAATAAGCTTTTCAATAAGTATAGTTTTGATATGTTTACATTTTATCATGCATTTAGTTTTCAATTTTTAATGAACATTGATTTTTCTCTAAAAATCAAACTCTTCGTTCTGCAGAGGTGGAAAAATTGTAAACAATTATTAAAAAATTTCAAAAAATGTCTTTTCCCTAGGTATTGATGTTCTTGTTTCACAAAAAAAAAATGGATTTCAATATATACACAACAAGTTATGTTGGATGACACACACGCATGTCCAAATTATAGTTACAATGACTTCAAAAATTAACTAAAAATATATATATAACAAAAAATTATGAACAAATATCCTTTCCCTAGATATTGATGTTGAGAATCTATATTTCAAAAGTTAGAATTTTTTCCTATATAGAAAAAAAAATATGTTGGATGACACAAATGTTACTTTTTAAAAATGTTTTTTTTTCTATTTAAAACTAGTTATTAAAAGAGACGTTGAAAGATTCATGATTTATTTCATAAAAATAATTTTAAAATATATTTAGAATCTACACATAAATTGTCACAAATCATTAGTGTTAGATGCACAAGACAATTGAGAGGGGGGTGAATCAGTTGTATACTTTAGACATTCAATCCCTCAAGATCTTATCAAACCCTTGACAACCATTAAACCCTCAATATGCATTAACAAAATGTAAACATGCAAACGAGTAATGCAAACACATCAATTATATAAGAACATTGGATTTATGTGGAAAAACCAAGGGAAAAACCATGATGAGGATTAGCTCACTAATATATGAATTGCAACACCAAATACAATAAGACTCATTGTCAAGGGCTCGCTACCAAGAAAATAGAGAAAGGGTCACTGCCAAGAGGACTCACTGTACAAAAGAAAGAAGAATGGAAAGGGTGTTTCACTGCCAATTTGAACTAATAGCAATGCATCTCTTAGATGCCAAAGGTACATTTCCACTGAAGCACAAAAAACTCATCGAACAAGCTAAAATGTAGACACCTTCTACTCAATATATCTAGAAGTCATAGGCATTAAAGCTCACACTCAGATCTTCACACTTGTTCACATTCACATAGTTTGCATCACACATGACACACACAACATCTCCAACAACACACCTTGCATTTATACCCTCTACGACCTAAAACAATCTCAATTAGGTTGGCCTTAATCAATTGTATGCACCTCAAATGTGTAACATTAAATAAGTCGGCACCAAACACTTCCACCGTAGAAAGAAGTGAAGGCAGAACATGCCACTACATAACTAGGACCCAAATCTATACCAACACACTTCTTAACACTTCCTCAAACATCAAACATCCTCTGCAATTAGCGCTAACATGCTAGGTTGGCCAAAAATAAACTTACAAGTGACTCCAAACATGCCTCTCCAAGTCTTAAAACATCTCACAGACTATACAACAACACTCAACAACATCTCAAAATATTCCACATCATCAAAATATTTTCCACAACTACTGCAACCACCTAAAACTCAAGAACATCTTCATTTTGTGCAACCAAACACACTAGCACAAACATCCAACTTACCAAACAACCTTGCAAAACACCTCAACACCTGAAACTTCAAGGTATGGTAGATATGTACAATATAAGAACATTCCCAAATCTAAAACACCATAACTTTCATTGCTGAGAAATTTGGAGCAATCTCATTTCTCCCAGACACTCTATTTCACCATACAAACATTCTTTCAAACACATCTTCCACTACAATATGATCCAAAACCTAAAACTCTAGTATAACACCTCTAATCATCACATCAAAACCTCATAAAAATATACTCAATCATGAAGAAATGTAGAGAAAAAAATTGAACATACCTTTGTCACACTAAACTCTCTTTTATTTAAATTTTCTTAAAAGTACTTGGAAACCAAGTGAACCAACTATATTATCAACACTACCAACATCTCTGCAACACATCTACAACACTCTGCAATATATCCAACAATCTCCCCCAACACAAGTCGGATCAACAACCTCTACAACTATACTAAAGTAAGACATCAATGACAAAACTGACAACATTTTTTTGACATTAATACCAATACCAACAACATTCCAACATTCTCTTCATACAAGGGATTGAAATCAATGACAACACCCAAGTAACATAGTATTGAAGTGATCAACCCAAGATCTTCAATCTTCAACACCAAATAACCTCCACAAGAGATAGAGAGAAGCAACAAAACAAGGATTGCAATATGATACAATATGATCTATATAATACAATGTTGTGCTTAATACTATGCAATGCTAAATATGCTAGAGATGCCTTGCTTATAAAGGAAAGGATGAGAGATAGGATAAGATAGGATCATCACAGGGTGTGTTGAAATCCTCTGTCATGGGGCCAATGGCTCATGACTTTGCCTGGGAAGTTAGTAAGTTCTGGGTGAGACAGCTAATGTATCTGGATAGGACAGCTTCAATATCCTAAATTGAGCTTAATGAATGGAGTTCGGTTCACAGTAGGGAATAGGCCTGGGTGTAAGGACTTGTTCGCACCAGCAACTGCCTTGTTCGGCGTTTAATATTTCGTACGAGGTTGGCGTCGGTGGCTTGCCCAGAATGACATGCAAACTGCTCGGAAACTTGGCATCTCCAGGCTTCCAACCAGTCTCCCGTTTGTCGTTGATGGCAGCACCCTACGTTTCTCAAGGCATCGGCTTGACAAAGAAACCAGCCAGTGACAATGCCGCGATGGCGTTGGCTTACGGTTGGGACGGCTCATGCATTCTTCGCTCTGTTGTCATGTTGCGGCTTGTTTATTCGTACTGACGCACGCTTTATGCGCGAGCGCTGTATCCTTAGATAATACTTTCTCCATTTCCATGTTCTTTCAGATTATCTTAATTTGTTCCTTTGTTTTTAGACAACACTCTCCCATACATTGTGTTGGTTCTCTCCATAGTTTTTCAACCACTCTAATTTTCTTCCCCTTTGACATCAATAGAAAAGGGCCATAGATATCACAAACTTCCTTTGCATGCTTGCACCTTGATACTTTTGTATTGAACTCTTTTACTCTCTACTTTTTAAAAAATTCAAAGGATAAAAATTGTTCTTTCCCTTTCCACTACTCTACATCTTTTGTTATCACAAAGCTTCAAAGGATAGCACCATCAAACAACTCCTTTTCTTTCTATTGCACTCTCTTTTCTTCACACCTTTTTTGCATACCTTTTTATTGCACTTTTCTGCACACTCCCCCTTAGGGGCACACCATATGCTCCATTTGACTGCACCAGCCAACAACCATTGCTGCCTACTCCCCATGAAAGGTAGCCTTCAATATAAGTTCGAGACCAATAAATATATTTTGAAATGCTTCCTAAACAAATGCACACACTTATGCATCTAGTTGAAAGGAGGGGAAATAGCCCATAACTTATCTTGGAGATACTCAAAGGTATCCTTTGGAAGAGCCTTTGTGAAAATATCAACAATCTAATCATTAGTAGGCACATACTCTAGCTTCACCTCATTCTTTACAAATTTCTCTCTCAAGAAGTGATACCAGATTGAGATATGTTTTGTTCTTGAATGCATTACCAGATTCTTTGAAATATTGATTGCACTTGTATTATCACACATGATAGAAATAGGTTCATCATATGAAACTCTAATATCCTTCAATGTTTGTTTCATCCATAGCACATGTGTACAACAAGATGTTGTTGCAATATATTCTACATCTGGAGTAGATAGTGACATTGAGTCCTACTTCTTACTCAACCATGAAACCAACCTACTTCCAAGAAAGAAAGTACCACCACTTGTACGTTTTTTGTCATCTACACATCCAACCCGATCTGCATTTTTATATGCACTCAAAGAGATTTTAGTATCCTTAGGATACCACAAACCATAATCCAGAGTTCCCTTC
This sequence comes from Sequoia sempervirens, assembly GCA_007258455.2. Classification (NCBI taxonomy): domain Eukaryota; kingdom Viridiplantae; phylum Streptophyta; class Pinopsida; order Cupressales; family Cupressaceae; genus Sequoia; species Sequoia sempervirens. Next base: position 6,521 of record VDFB02025665.1, on the reverse strand, counting down.
AAGTATTTGAATATCCTCTTCACTATTGCAACATGAGTTTCTCTAGTATCTTCTTGAAATATAGCCACAAGACAAACTAAATGCATGATGTTTGGTCTAGTAGCAATAAGGTATAACATTCCACCAATCATTAATCTATACTTTCTTTGATCTGTCTTAGGAGATTCATTATTCTTCCTCAACTTACAACCAGTAACCATAGGAGTACATATTGGTTTAGAATCATCCTTTCCAAACTTATTAGACATTTCATTAACATACTTAGACTATGATATGAATATACCTTTCTTTGATTGACAAGTTTGCAAACCAAGGAATAAATTCTTCTCCCTACACATTAAAATCTCAAATTCTTTCTGCATCTTTTTTGCAAACTTCTTGCACATAACTTCATTTCCTCAAAATATTATATCATCAACATATACAACCACAATTAATATTTGTTCTCCTTCAACTTTGAAATACATATTACTATCTATAGTACCTTTTTTGAATCCTTATTGCAGCAAATACTTGTCTAACCTTGCATACCAAGCTCTAGGAGCTTGCATCAATCCATACAATCCTTTCTTCAATCTATAGACCATGTTTGCATCTTCTATCAACTAAAAACCTTATGCTCATTCAATGTATACCTCTTCTTATAATTCACAATTCAAGAATGCAGACTTTGTTGCAAGTATGAGCTTGTCTGGTGGTGTTGTCATTGATTTCAACACTATTCAGTATGTTGCAGATTGTAAATGTATGGTTGAGATGATGTTGAGATGTGGAGCTATCTTTATGGTGTTGCAGATATGTTGGTTTGATGAGTTTCCAAGTGCTTTTGATAAAATTAATAAAGAAGAGAAATCAGAGTGTTAAGTGTGTTTAGTACGTGCTCTGATATGTGCTCCACATTTTTCCTATATTTATCCTATGCCTGTGCAGATATGAAGGCATCTTGATGGTGATCTGATGATGATATAGTCTAAGTTTCAGTTTTTGGTGAGATGGTACATAGACGTTGTGTCCACCAGTATATGTGTTTTACTGGTAGAGTCAGTGTTTTGTGGACTAGGAGAAATATGTTTGCTTCGCATTTCTCCACTGTTTTGTTTCAGATCGTTCGAATCTGGTAGATGTCTTGTGAAGGTATTTCCTATGCTTTGGCAAAGAGGTTTGGAGTTTGGTGATCTAGAAATCATGTTTTAGCATTTTTGTGTGTCTGCACAACCCAGATTGATTGGTGAAAGATATTCAGTGTTTGAAGCCTATTGTTTTTGCTGTGGATGTATCTAGAAGATTTTGAAATGTATTCTCATGCTTAAGGAAGTGTGTTGTGGCATCCACGTGTCATATTTTGGTTGGGAAGTATCTGCATCATTGATTCATTTGTGTTTTCATTAGGTTTGACTGACCTCGTGTTTACACTTCATTCAAAGAATAAAATTTAAATTGAGGAAGTGTGTAGAAGATTCAAGAATATTATTTTTACGTTTTTATTGGTCCGCTCTTATCCCTTTCCACCATAGGAATTTAGAGTTGCAGACCTAATTTGAATTTATGAAATGATGTATTATGGCCGACCTTGGTAAATGTTTCTAAGGTTGAGAATGGTATAAAAGCAAGGCGAGTTGTGAAGAATTGTATGATAGTGTGATGCAAAGTGACGAAAGTGTGCCACAAATCATAAGAGAAAAAATGTGTGAGTAAGTTGTGATAGAAGTTTTTTTCAGTGTGTTGAAGGCACTGAATTCAAGGTTTTTGTAATCCTACGAATGTGTTTTAATTGTTGTGGTGGATATTTTGTTCTCCTTTGTATCTATAGGTAGTGAGCCTCCCTGTTGGACAGTGAGTCCTTTGCAGGCAGTGAGCCTTTGTATTTGGAAAGCGAGTCCTCTTTTGGGAAGTGAGCCTTTGTATTCAGTTTATAATCTTTATATTGTGACTTAACCCTCACCATGTTTTTCCCTTATCAATTTTTCTACGTAAAAATCTAGTGTTCATTGTGTTGATTTACTTTCTGTTATTTGTGTTTCATGCTCATATTAAATAACAGAATAGTGTGATTGAAGATTTGATAAGTAATAAAGTTTTAAGTTTTAATTTGTGTGACAATTGATTCACTCCCCTCTCAGTTGTCCTGTGCTTGTTTAACAATTGCACGAGTTTGGTTCCGTTGTGAGCTTAACCACTCTAAGGAAGATCTCGATACACACAAATTGCTGATCCCTATTTGATGAACCGACTACAAGATTGAAGTGATGATGAGGAGATACATTATCTCTCTCTGGTTTCAGACCTAGCTATTGAGAATATTCTATACACTTCGCCCTGCGGTGTTAATACTATAGATGAGATCTCTCCTTATGAAGAAAATGAGAGGGTGAAGTATGTGATTTGTAGTGGCTTATCTAAAAATGAATGAATCAAGGTTAATTCTTTGGATACTGCATATGAAGTCTAGAAGGAGCTTGAAGACATGTATCGAGGGAATGAAAAAGTGAAATTGAAAAATAGATTGGACAAAGCGTAGATTTGTGAACCTGAAAATGGAAGATGGTGAAGAATTTACACGTTTCTTTCACAGGGTTGAACAAATTGCAAATGACATTAGAAATCGAGGAAAGCTAGCAGATGAGGACATAATAGAGAAGATCCTGATCACCCTACTAGATTGCTACAATAATAAGATCTCAGTGATTGAAGAAATGTATGACCCTAAGAAGTACACCTTGGAACATTTGTTCGGAACCCTGCAAGCATTTGAATTGAGAAAGTTTCAGAAATATGACAAGATACAAGAAAAGACTAAAATGACATTTAAGGCAATCAAGATTGAGGAGGAACTAGATAGCAATTATGTTGATGAGTTGGAAGCTAACTTCACTAGGAAGTTGAAGAAAAATTATAAAGGTATGTTACCCTTTAAATGCTTTAGTTGTGGTAATATTGGTCATTATGCTTCAAGATGTCTGAATAGGGCTGCACATAAAAAGAACAAGGATTATAATGATAAGGATAGGAAGGATAAGAAGTATAAGAAGTTGTACTATGTTAAGGAAGAGGCAGGTATTTCCAATGATGAATTTGAAAATGAGGTTGATGATAGTGAATGCTTATTATTAGCTTTCAAATAAATCTATATCCACTAACCCGGAAGGTGTAAAGGTAAAAGAGCTCCAAAAAGTTAATAAAATAGGATGAAGGTACCGGGTTACCATATTTACGCAAAGGTGATGAAGATTAATAGTAAATTCGATGTTGGATGTCCAAATCACATGACCAGAGACTTGTTAGCAGGTTCACAAACTGAAAACATGGTTTTGTGAATATCTGTTACCAATGGGTTTGACAGAATATAAGTACATAATTGAGTTAATGATCAACAGTTCGGCCATTCTGAAATTGCAGATCCAATGGAGATATGATTGCTACTGGCAGAAGAACTCATGGAAACATCTATCAACTAAAAGGAGTTGATGGTCATTGTCTTGTATCTCAAATCAGTGAAAGTTGGTTATGGCACCGGAGAATGGGACATGTGAATTTTGATATCCTGGTCAAGATCAATAAAAATTAAATAGTTCAAGGACTGTCTAGAATCACAAGACCTGCTAATGCTATTTGCAAAAGTTGTCAACTAGGGAAGCAAACAATATGTAGCTTTAAAGGAAAATAATATTCTACTACTGGTATTCTAGATTTGGTACATACTGATCTTTGTGGCCCGACTAAGATTGGAAGCTTGAATGGTGATAGATATTTCATGTTGCTTATTGACGATTACACTCAAATAACATGGGTTGCTTTTCTCAAAGAAAAGAATCAGGCCCTGGATAGGTTTAAGGTATTCAAACAAAGAGTGGAGAATGAAGTAAATCTGAAAATCAAATGTTTAAGATAGGATAGAGGTGGTGAATTCACTTCTGGTGAATTTAATACATTATGTGAGATGCATGGAATAAAAAGACAATATTTTTCTCTAAGAACCCCACAACAAAATGGAGTAGTTGAAAGGAAAAATAGGACAGTACAGGAAGTTGCTAGAACTATGATGAAAGAATCTAATGTACCAGATGTATATTAGAGAGAAGCAGTACATACTGTTGTTTATGTTCTTAACAAAGTTTAGATCAAACACAATAGCAAAAGACACCTTTTGAATTATGGACTAGTAAGATTCCTACTATAAAATATTTTAAGGTATTTGGAAGCAGATGCTATATTAAAAGAGATGATGAAAATCTTGGAAAGTTTGATACTAGATGTGATGAAGGAATATTTCTTGGATACTCTACCACTAGCAAGGCATACAAATGCTTTAACAAAAGATTAAGGAAGATTATTGAAAGTGCTAATGTGAAATTTGGTGACATACATAGACCCATTGAGATAAGTGAAGTTGAACCTGATGATCCTATCTGAGGACATATACTTGAAGAAAATAAGGAGAAGGAAGAAGAAGAAGAAAAAAAAGAAGAACAAGTAGAAGAAGAAGAAGAAAATGAATCGGAACCTGTTGCTAGAACTCCTAAATATGTATAGAAGAATCATTCGAAAGATCAAATAATTGGAGACAAGAGTGAAGGTGTAAAGACAAGAATCAGAGTTGTAGTTGAGGTAAATTTATGTTTACTTTCTAAAATAGAACCAAAATCTTGAAAGGAAGCATATGAAGATGAAAGTTGGATGAGAGCTATAAAAGAGGAATTGCAACAGATAGAGAAGAATCAGGCATGGGAACTAGTCCCTAGACCTGTGAACAAGAATGTGATTGGCTTAAAATGGGTGTTCCGGAATAAGCTAAATGAAAATGGAGAGGTAGTGAGGAATAAAGCAAGATTGGTATGCAAAAGATACTCACAAGTTGAAGGAATAGAATTTGAGGAAACATTTTCTCCTATGGCCAGAATGGAAGCTATCAGAATGTTTTTGGCATTTTCTACACACAAGGACTTCAAAGTATATTAGATGGATGTTAAGTCCACTTTTCTAAATGGTGAGTTAGAGGAAGAAGTGTACATGGAGAAACCTAAAGGGTTTTAGTTGTTTGACAAGCCGAACATGGTTTGGAAGTTGAAGAAAGCATTGTATGGATTGAAGCAAGCTCCCATAGCTTGGTATGTAAGACTGGACATATATCTGACAAAGCAAGGATTCAGTAAAGGTTATGCTGACAGCAACCTCTACTTCAAAGTGCAAGGTAATAAGATGTTGATTGTAGTAGTTTATGTTGATGACATCATTTTTGGAGGAAATGAAGGCATGTGTAAAAATTTTGCTGAAGAAATGCAGAAAGAATTTGAGATGTCTGTGATTGGTGAATTGAATTTCTTTCTTGGTCTACAAGTGAATCAATTGACAAAGGGATATTTATTTCACAATCTAAGTATGTAAAAGAGTTGTTAAAAAGGTTTGGGATGGAGGATTCTAAATTGCTTTGTAATCCTATGGTAACCACATGTAAACTGAGCAAAGATGATGAATTTGCTAAGATTGATCAGAGCAAATACAAATCCATGATTGGTGGACTGTTGTATCTCATTGCTACTAGACCAGATATTATGCATGTAGTGTGTTTAGTTGCTATATTCCAAGCAGATCCTAGAGAAGCACATCTTATGGCTGTAAAAATAATATTTAGATATCTTAGAGGCACATCGAATTATGGACTATGGTACCCTAAGAGTAATGATTCACCCTGAGTGCTTATACAGATGTCGATTGGGCTGGATGTGTAGATGATCGGAAGAGTACTGGTGGTGGTGGTTTCTTTCTTGGTCGAAGACTAGTTTCATGGCTGATTAAAAAGAAAGACTCAGTTTCTTTATCCACTACAGAGGCTGAATATCTTGTTGTACACAAGTTTTGTGGATGAAGCAAACTCTGAAAGACATTGGTGTGATATTTTTGCAGGAGCACCTTGTTGCTTTCAAGCCTCCATGAGGTCTATTTGTAAATAAATTTTGTAGGAAGGCTTAGGGGTCATTCAATAAGGTCTCTCAAGACCATTTTGATGTGTTTATGTCACTTGTTAGGTGTTTGTATAGGTTTAGTGGTCATTGGTGTCAAATTGCCAAGTTTTGTCATATTTGCAAAAAAAGTGTAAAAAGATGCAAAATTGCTTGTAAAAGAATATGAAGGGTCAATTTTATGTAAAATTTATGTGTAAGGTCATGCAAGACCATCTTCAATGTAATTTGGAGTCCTAAAAGGGGTCAAGTTGCAAAAATATGCAAGATATGCAATGTTGTCAAAAAGGCAAAATTGGAAGACCAAGAGTCATGGTCGGTGTAAAGTTAGTTTTGGTTGATTGGTTGGAGTTGGTTATGATTTTTAAGGAATAAATATCCTTAATACATCATTGGAATGTGGAGAGGGGTGTAAAATAATGAAGAAACATTAATGGAGCCTCTTTTTATATTCAAATTTTTGTATTTTGACTAGTAATTTTGTGTTTTAGTCTCTTGTACGGCCATGTATGGCCTAATCTAGAAGGGGCAGTCATTTGGAATGATAGAACTAAGAGTATACTT
>VDFB02025664.1:25304-46995 GCA_007258455.2 Sequoia sempervirens | reverse complement strand
TCACATGAACCAATGAAACTCAATGTGTCTCCAAATTATATAAGAAGAGAGAACCTTTGTGAAGAAGAAAAAGAAATTCAAAATCCATCTTTTTGTAATGAGTTTGTTAAAATTTAAAAACATTCAAGAACCCCAAAATGGTTTGAAATTGATGAGCATAATAGAAATTCTTGAAGGCAAGAGGTCATCACAAACCATTCGGTTGTGGGCTTCAAAATTTTTCAATGAATGGTTTTCCAATAAGATGTATTAACCAAAATATTCCAAATTTTTATACAATTACTAAAGATGTACAAAATGAGACCTTTACTAAATAAATTTCAAAGATTCATGTAAACAAAAAGTTTGATCGAAATAATATTGTTAAAGTTTTTTTTAACTAGCTTTTGTGGTAGAGAGGGGCATCCAGTTATGATGTGTTGGAAGAGATTAGTGTATTTAGAGGAAGTCATATGGTAAGATAACATTTCAACTTCTAAGTTTTCTTTCCCATATATAGGAAAAGGTCGTGCTATTTTTGCAAGGGCCTTGTTTTAAATAGCTACATGGATACTTGACTTTCACACTTCCCCCTATATGACATATACCCAATATTATATCACCCCTTTTTCTAATTGTGGAACTTTATATATAATGTAGTGTGGGATTCTACACAAATTTCAATTTTGCGATCAGGTATTGTTCCACTTAAGAGAGGCTATCTTTAGGATGTTCTTGTTTTTCTTGATATATCAACTAACCTCCATTTAGTGTATCATATTTGTCACTCTATCATATGAAATACATTTAAATTTACACCACATGTGGTTATTTGAGACCTATATGATACTCATATTATTTTGAATACTAGGAGTGTTGATTATACATTGCACTTACACACATTTGATGGATTTGATTGTTTATATGGTTTGGTTTTATCTTTCATAACACATGTAGATTTAGTGAGTAAGCTTTGGCATCGATATTATTTTCATGTTAGGTACATGTATCTACAACATATGAGCACTTAGAAACTAGTGACAAGACTACCTAAGATCTCTTACACATATGGTGTTTGTCAAGGTTGTGCCCCTAGTAAATATCAACATGATTATTTTTCTATAGCTACATCCACATGTGCTAAGAAGCCTTTAGGTTTGGTGCATAGTGGTCCCTCATGTCATTTACAACTTCTTCTTTATTGGAAAATATATGTTCTCACATTTATTGATGACTTCTCTAGATGTACATGGGTGCACATTCTTAAGTAAAAAATTGGTGTCTTTGATAGTTTCAAAAATATTCAAGGTGTTTTTGGACAAGAAATCATGTATTTCTATTGGAAGGATGCACACACAAATAATATGTATGTATTTCAATCAATATTTCAAGGAATTTTTAAATAATCATGGTATTCAAAATCATCTTACAGCTCCTCTCATGATCCACATGAGACTCATTGGAAGGTTTCTAAATTTATTTTGAGATACATTTAGGGAAATACTAACGAGGGGTTCACCACCAAGCTAAGGCTTGGAAATACTAATGAAATGCAAGACCTAATGCTTAAACCTAATGCAATGCAAGATTTCAGTAAATGTCCTAGAAAAACATGTAAAACAAAATAGAGAGCACTGAGATAAAAGGTTTAAACGTAGAAACCTGAAGAGGATTGGATGAAGACTTGAAATGCTAAAAACACTAATTTTAATTATAATTGGGAATCATATGTCGAACTAGGCAATTTACTCCCAAATTAGGGTTTCTGGGCATGAATTGGAATCTAACAGAGAGATGTTTGAAACTTTATATATATATATATATATATTCCTATACTAGGACTTATACAAATATTAAATTCTATTGTAAATAATAGTAAGGAAAAAGATAAAAGAGTTGCTCATAGACTAATAACATCATTAGCAACAAATTAAATAGAGAAGGATAGGCGAAGAGGATAGATATAGAAAAATGTGATCAACATAGATTAAATAACAGATAAAGCATAAATCAAATACTTTAATAGCATAAAATATAAAATGTAACCAAGCATTTGTGGGTTTGCATCCCACCAAACATGTCAATTTGTAAGCGTTGAATTTAAGTAAATGAGACATTGAGGAAAATAAATGTAGACTTCAAATTGAATTAAAAGATCACCTCTAATAGAGTGAAAAGATGAATTACACAAAAAATGAACTAAAATTATAATGAAATACACAATAAATTATCATGAGTTTTTAACCCAATTAAAATGTGGCTACTATTATTACCTAATTAACTAATTTATTTATTTAATGAAATTTCTTAATTATTTTGATCAATGAATTGATTGAATTATTTTCAATTTTTATCTAATTTGATTAAATATAATGTAAGATCTATGTGAACATCATCAAATATACCAAGACAAGTAACATAAAAATATGTCCCGAAGTGGGGAATATATTATATGCCAACACAATGTGAGAGACATATAAGTCAAAAATAAGACATAAGACATAATATAGAAGGTGAAATGAGAATTAAAACATCACAAGATATTAGAAGACATGATTTATGAGAGGCACAAAAAACATGAATCAATTAGAAAGACCAAAATTAAAATGCAAAATAAGACAAGCTATGTTTTTAGTCAATATGATGAGAGTGTTTGTTGGAACATGAAAAACAACACCAACACAAAGAGATAAAATTAAAAAGTTCCAACTAATGATGTTATAATAATCCTCCCCAAGTTGATCCTCTCATCCCAATCATCATACTTAATGTTTTGGTACTTGAATCATGTTTATTACATTATGTGCTCCTCAACACTATGTAAATTAGAACTCTTAATAAACATTCTTTTTAAGAGGAAGCATTTTCTCTTCTAATACCATAACTAATATTCTTGTTTCTTTGTAACTTGGTATATTTCTACTCTGTAGATTTTCAACTTTTATTATGTAACTATCTTCATACCCAAGTAGCTCTGAAGACCCTTTTACATTTGAAGAAAATATAGATTTACTTCATTTGTAATCCCCATCCTTCCTTGCCACATGAGTAATTTTTTTATGAAAACCATGTTTAGAATTAAAATATCCAATCCCTTATGCTTATGAACTAAAGTTTGGTAATGCTTATGGTTCTTTTGGCCTTATAGACTTTGAATCATTTTATAAATATAAACCTACATATAACCTACTTTTACTCAATAATTGTAAACCCTTTAAGAATCTCTAAATTGTTGCATCTTGTCTTGATTTTCCCACCATTGTTATTCCTTTTGAAAATTTTACAAATTAGGCAAAGAATCCTTGCACTTATATAGAGGATCCTTATGTATGTTCTTAAAATTATTTAAGGTTAAATGACTTAATATAAAATAAAGGCATATACGGATCTCTTGCAATTGTAACCTCTTTACTAGTGTTCAAACATATTTGATACCTTGATGGCATGACATAGATGATGTTGCTTGATATTGCTTTATCCATGGATACCCAAGTAAAATATGAGATACATCTAAAGAAGAAATAATATGACATAGAATAAGAACTTCCCTCATCTTTTAGACTAAAAAATTAAGGTAAAATAATGTATCCTATAGTTTCAATCAACATATCATTAGTCAATTTTAAATAAACCCTCAAATATGCATATGCTTGTTTATAAAATGATGATAAAACAAAAATTATTCAATGCATACATTTTATTGGTGAGTAAGATCAATAAACACACCCCTTACGGTCTGCGATCCACACACAAGACCAAATGACCACTATAATTATTTGTAATATCTCAAATGTGAAAAAGGTGGCCAAAAATTAGTATACTCTAAACCGTGAAATTGACTTGTCATAAAGTGGGTGGGTAGCTTAGTGGTGGAGATTTCTCATCCCAACTGGCTCATGGAAATTTCAACATGGCATTAGGAGCCAAGCTAGGCAGCATTTGGATAGACCTATGCGTTGTGGCCTCAAGGGGAGTGTGTTTGAGAAATGGGATACACACCTGGGCTTGGCAAAGGACTTTAATACAATGTGGTTTTCATTAGCCCAATAGTAGAGCATCCTAACACCAAAATGGGAGGTCCTAAGTTTGAATTTCACTGGCTACCCATAGAAATTTCTATAAAAGTCAATCAATATACATAAGAAGAAGAATAAGTACCCTTTTATAATTTTATTAATACCAACAAATCATTCCTCACATGTAGGTGAATCAATGATTTCAAGCTCGTCAACATGTATATGTACCTCAATCTCATGACCCTCATATAAAACCATTTTATTAGATTTATTTAGTGTAAAATATTTAAATTTTCATTAGGAGGAACAATTGAAGAATTGACCCCAATATTAACTCCCTCAACCTAATTTTTTTTTTATCAATCAAATCCTTAATCAATTATTCCTTAATCCCATAAAATCTTGAGTATAATTACAATTAACTCTACAATTTAATAACAAAATTCTTTCTCATTATATCTTTTGGGAATAACCTTAGATTTATCTAATGGCCTAATAGGAGGAAGTGTAATCATGTTTGCACTAAGTAAATTTTGAAGCACATTTTACAAAGGAAAAAGTTGGAGGCTTTAGAGTCATAATATTAGAAACATTTATAATGTATAGTTTGTACAATGGTCATTTCCATTATTTTTTACTATCCTTTTGGAAATAATTTTTCTTTTCAAATTTACAAGGGTAGGATGATGTAGATGAAGCATTAGAAGATCCATAATTAAGTGTGGTAGCCTCTAACAACTTTAGTTCTTAACATCATCTCACTTCCACATGTTAAGAATGTATATACTTTGTAGATCCTTGTTTATAGTCAAAAAATCTAAAATAATAAACTTCAATCCAACATTCCCAATATTTGCATTGACCAATTTCAATATTAAAAAATAGACCCAAATGGAAGATAATACAATCATTTAATAGCATAATATTTTAAATTTCATGGGAAGAACTTAGCCAATAACTTATCATCATACACAAAATCCAAATATGTAGCACTAAAGAACCTTGAATGTGTCATGGGATCTCCTTTAACATTGTGCATCTCAAATGTAGGATCCAAAAATCCAACAAAAAATGGATATGTAAAATTTTCAATAGAAATTGAATTGTGTTTGATTTTTATATGTATGTCTTTTTTTGTTTCCATTAGGTAAGGAATCAACATTACTTTTCATCTCAACAAGACTTTAAACATTAATGTCAAGGGTAGATAGAGGCACTAGGATTAAGGACATGAATGAAAGTGGCAAGATGAGAAATGGAAGGTGGTGTATAAATTTGTCGTGACATAATAAATGAGTGTGGAGTGACAAAGACTTGCGTAGGAATATCACATTGAGGGGAACATGGGAAGTGTAAAAAAAACTAATGAGAACTAATTTGGAGACAAGAGAACTATGTGCATCATAATAAGTAAGCATGAGATGAGATCTAGGAAAAAGGAGAGGATAAATTTGGGGAGATTTGGTGGAAGGAGAAATAAATTGCATTATAAGATAGATAGGAGTAAAACAATAAGGAGGAATGCATGAAGAAGAAGCTTGGGATGGAGGGAAAATGGCACATCACTCAAAGGGATTGTTGAGCTTATCATTTTACCTATTTAACTTTAAGTACTTTCTTTCCACATGGCTTATTAATCAACATAGTATATGAAGGAGATCAATCATTGTACTAGGATTAATATTACTAGCCAAATTTGCAAGATCCAAAGAAAGGTTGTGTGCATCAAAGCTATATCTTGATTACTATTTTCTCAACAAGGGCCTCATGGTCAAATGATTCTTCTCCATTATGATAAATTTAGTATCATGCATATTCCCAATCATACCAATTTTAGCTTGATTCACAACCATGGTGGGATTGAACTATGACTTCTTACTAGGAAAAGAGGATGATTTTGGTATTAGAAGGAAATAAGGATCAAACAATGTTTAGATTTGATTAAGAAATTAGACAATGAGAAAGCACTTAAATCTAAAAACTAAATAAGATTCAAGAAAACCTTTATGGCCAAATCGTAGGACATACCAAATTAAATGGCTTTGCTAAAATGAAAAGAAAATAATTTCTTTAGAGTTTTCTTTTCTAATTAGCTAGGATAAATAAATACAATAAGTAAATACACAAATTACCTTCGAACATACAATTGAATTTAAAAATACTAGACAAGCACACTATAGAATTGACAAAGAGGGTTAGGTTTTTTAGCTTCATTTGTTATATGGAGATATTTTATTGTAATGTACATAATCAATGATATGATTCTTGATTTTTTATAAGATTTAATATTATGACACCTTAACAAACCAAGATATGACTTTCATGGTTCACTCCTACATGTATGGAATTTACATTTTCATCTACAAGTTTGACCCTAAATTTGTAGTTTTAAAATTATTTTGTGACATATGTGTTTAGTTTATTTGTTGTGTTATTAGTTGGATGATAGTTAAGGTGTCCACTACGAAATGGTAGATGATGGGGAGGTGATGTTGGAGCATTTGACACTTGAAATAATGTTGTAGATGCATTGAAAAGGTGTAGATGCATTGAAATTATAGACCTCTCATCCCCTAACAGATAGTTGATAGTTTTGATATTCATTTTTCTCATGAAAGGTGTTTAACAAGACAAAAATATATGCAAAACGGGGAAGCAAAATACTATATTGAAAATTCTTTAAAAACTTTCAAACAAGTGCAATTTGAATTCAACAAATTTAAAAAAATTTGCATTTAGGGTTTCGAAATTAAACAAATAGATGCATTTTGAACTCTCAAAAAATTGAATTTTAAATACCTAGTGCTCAATAGTGCTCGATATGCAAACTGGAATGATGAACTTTGAAGAGACGAACGAAAATTTGCTTTCGCCAGAGAGAGAAACCTTGTTTGGTCACCGTCACAGACTCTGTTCGCCGCGCGCACCAGGGACAGTGACTGGTAAAAGAACAAAGTAAAAGTGACAGTTAAAATGAAACAATTTTTTGTTTTTGTCATATTGAAGGGGTTCGGTCGAACCCATGTTCGACCGAACCCATTTGAATATGTTTTTTTATTTGGGCTTTCATTGGTTCGGCCGAACCCAACCCATTCAGTATGGTGAATGGAAAAAATCCAAAATTTCCTTCCTCTTAGAAAGTGTAAACCACTATTCTAAGGTAACCTTTACCCAAGTAAGAAATTCAGGTTCATAAAAATGTAAAAATATGATACTACTTTCTATACATAACAAAAAACATAAAAAATAAACTAATCATCATTAACTAATATATATATATCTAAGGAGAAGGAAGTGAGAATAATAGACATTTTGAAATGCTTGGAATTTTAAATAATTAATGGTATTTAGCTCTAAGATTAATGTACGATATAATTTCGCAAAGTGTCATCAAGTTTATTTGTCACTATTACATAGATAATTAAGGTTTTATCATATTAATGCAAATAAATCTTCAAAATCTTTTATTCTTTGTTAGGATCATTTTGGATTGTAGGATCAATATTGTAATTGTGGATCTAGGAACTAGACCCAAGAATTTGATCTTTACATATCTAATCTTTGCTCATTTTTAGAATTTCACTTTAGTCTTGCCTCAAATTTTTTAGTTTGATCATCACATAAAAACTTGGTTTACATGCTTGGGAGTTTTCACATTACATGGATAATTAGTCCATTGCATGTATGGTTTAGAATGCTAATGTAGTGTTGATTTCACTAGATGATTATTTTATATTTGTGATGTATGAAAGAGACACTTTCCCTTTATTACTCTAGGTATTTAAAATGAATTAGGGTTAGTATTTTTATACAATTCCAAAGGTGAGTATTATCTCATGCTTCAAGTCAGCACATAACAATTGTATGGAGGAAAAACTAATGGGTCTAATCTTGAATTTGAATTTTAAAATGCAAGAGATCATTTTTGTGAGTGTGGAAGTGATCTAGATCACTTCTATAAATATAGATTTGGCTTAGGAGGGGAAATAGACAAAGTTGTAGAATAAAACTAATTCTTAAAAATATACATAAATAAATTTTTAAAAGTTCAATTCTACACCAACTGTTAATAAAAAATATACTAATTATATGTTTGGCATTCCACTAAAGCCCAATTAAATAAAAACTAGTATATATATATATATATATATTATTTATTAATAATATTTATAAAAAAGCCAAGAGATATCCTAGTATATATAGAAAATGAATTTGCATGTCGCTTACATTTCTTTTATTTCTTTTATAATATATATAACAGTGCGAGGCAGGAGAACGTCAAAATAAACATAGCTTCAAAAAATGTACATGCACCCTATGCTTTCATTGTAGAAGCCTCTTGGCTTAATAAACTATGAAAAAAAAAATTCGATTTGTTGGTGAAGTTGAATGGTTATAAATGACCCCACCATGGATCGAATCTTGCTGAGTGAAAGGCCCTGACATCATATGCAATGAAGTTTAGATTTTACTGAATAGACAGTCCGTAATCCTTAACTTTCAGTCTGAAAAAATTTCAACCTATAATTTATATTCCTATATCCCATAACTAAAATGATTGTAGATTTGATATAAAACCCAAAAAAAAAAAAATTGTAAAGAGATTTTCTATGTAATTTCTTTAATAGTTTTGGGTTTCTAATGTGGGCTTTCCAGGTTCAATAATCTTATGGGTTGGGTGGAATTGTTGCTGACCGTTACCATAGCCAATAACAGAATTACCTAGTATCCCATTTGACAATAAACTCTCAAATTTGATAGGTGTAATGAAATTATTGACGCAAATCTTACTCCCAAAAAGATTTGATGTGTAAAGATATTATGCTCCCCCACGATATGATGTGGCCGCCATATTGGTTGTTGTTGCTAGGTGGCGGATTACTGAGGCAGCAAGTGTGTAAGTTCAGAGATACATTTTCTTATACCATCGCCTGCGCCTCTTTAAATACACATCGTCAACTGAAGAAAAATCATTCCAAGTATTCAATCTTTATCAGAACATCTGATCAGACTCATCAAAAAAATTCAAAATGGCTGGAAGAGCAACGGTAAGTATCTAGATACTAAACCATCTGCATGGTTTTTCTTCTACTGTTAGATTTACTAAGAATTTTCTGCACAATGTTTGGATTATGGAAGTTAAGATTACTGTGATGAAATTTGCAGGTTTATTGGAAGGGCATTCTGTCAAAGTATCAGAAGACAAGACAGATTTCTAGCTCTACCCAATTCAAGATGCAGCCTCACCATGCATCATCATCATCATCCCATGGAGGAGAAGCAGCTTCAGGATCCCTGAGGTTGGCTCACAAAGCTGTATACTCCATGCATTGTTTTAGTAATGCGTTTTCCCTTGAAAGTTTTAGTGTTGTGAGTGCTTTCAGGATGAATCTTAGATCCCTGATCAGCTTGACCCTCCTTAGGAGAAAATAGTATTTCATACACTGTAAGGTGCAGTAAGATATGCAAATACCCATGACTTATAAGTAGAGGAATCGTGCTCTGTTTCCATTGCATTTAGCATATTTTCCCATTTTTGTGTCGATGTTTTTGTGGGGCAAAAGAAACCAGAGATGGCTTGATGTTAAGGTTTTAAAGTATTTGTTTTATTTCTCAATAAGATTAAATTAGAGAAAGAACAGACAGATACTGATTTTAGAATCATTGGAAAATTTTGGGGTTTATTATAAATGTTTTGCATTGGGTGCACTACAAAAGTTGAACAAATTAAAAAAAAAGAAAATTATTTTGAAAGATTGTTTGCCCATGTGAATATTGTAGGTATGCCTTCTTTCAACATTTGGTAGGACAAGGTTTTCAGAACTAACTCTATCAAACTTTCACAATTAGCTAGACTTATTGATGTCCTCATAGATTTGAATCATTCATAAAGTTCTATGAATTTTTTTTCATTTCCCAAGATGACAAATATGATTTTACTGGGTTTTTAACCACAGCAGTTTTGTGATAATTTTGCCTTCTAAAGCTTGCATATATGATTTTGCTGCTGGGTTTTTTATTTTGGTAGATTTGGGTTTTGAAGGGATTTTTCTGAAAATTTTGGTAGATTTGGTTTTTGAAGGGATTTTTCTGAAAATTTTGTATGTAAAAGTTACCCATATAATTTTACCATCTTTCTTTTCAATGTTCTATTTGTTTGCAAATTTCTGAAACCTGATTTGGTACCAATATACACAATTTTTGGGATGACTCTGATGGCAGTCTTACTGGGCTCTCTTTCACTTAAGCAGCAACTGCTACATTGCCCCAATGTGGTTGTGGACAAAAAGAAGAGGAAAAACATGCCTGAAGTGAAGGACCCTGAATTTACCCTCAAAAAATCTGAGGACTTCAGGAACAAGAGCTTTTTCAGGAGAGTGAGTCAGAACACAGAGAGGGAGACTGAACTTTCTAAGTCCATGCCTTAGATACTTGACATTCACACAAGATAGGCATATTCTTTGAATGCCAATTTTAAAGAATAGTTACTATTAAACCCATGAAGCTTAATATGCCAAATATAGTCTCATGCCATTATGAGCAGTCATGAGCCTGTGGACACTGTAAAATCTGTTGCAGTGACAGAAACATAAGGTAGCTGATTCAGGGTGGCTACATTATAAGTAGATATACCTTATCTTGTCAGTGGAAGACACTATATATGAATGTGAATTGTTGTTATCTTTACATAGATCTCTGTATCTTGTAGCTATGATGTTATTAATAATATTAATATATTCAGCAAATACAAGAAATCAGAAATGAGTTAGTTGTATGAAGCCAATCATCTACAGTTTCTAAGCTCACTTAGATTAGGGGAAAACTTTCAATACAAACTCTTATGGGGCAAGTGTTTAACTGTTGATTATATAGATCGTGGTAACTTTTCTCACATTCATAGCAGTTAAAATATGAAAGAGAAAATGGTCTTTTCTCTATGCTTTTGTAGACATCCAAATTTGGACATTTAATTTATCCAAATTTATCACTTTTCATCTAAACATCCTCTTATCCGAGTTAATTAAGTAATATTACTATTATTTAATTAATATCTTTAATTATGCTAAATCTTTTAAGGTATTTAATTAAATACCTTTAATTCTCCTTAATCCCTCTTTTCATCAAATAAATTAAATCCTCACATGTCATTTCATCTACTAATCCTTCAATCCATTTCCTAATTCTTTTCATACATGCACATGCCTAATCCTTGATTAGGATGTGTCACATCCTCCAACTTTTGCAAGTTGACTTTTAATCCTAATTAGCCCCTAATTATCCTCTAATTACTGATTAATTAAGCCTAATCATTCTCCAAGAAATTTTTAATTCCTTTTTATTCTTCCTAGATTCCCCTCTTTTATATGTGAATTTTTAATTCACATTCCATCATTCCAAGGCTTCTAGAACCTTGGACTTGTCACAATCTCCACATGTGACCAAGTCCCCAAATTTTTGGTTTTTTCTCCACCTTTATCCTTAGATCTCATAAATGCAATTTTAACTCACATTTATATCCCCAACCACCTTTCCTTTCCCATGTAGATTTTGAGGGGAACAAATAAGCTTTTTTTCTAATTCCCACTTGGGGATAAGAACCTTTTTAGGAAATCTCCTCATTCCCCCCATGTGCATGTCCTTGTCCACCCCATGTAACCTTCTGACAACCCACCACCTCATATCCCTCTGTCCACTCCCCCACCCTCCACATGTCAAGATGTGAGGCCGTGGGTTCTCAACCCCACCATAGCTCCTTTTATATCTTGGCCTTGTTGAGCAATCTTGACCATTAATGAGAATTCAAAATCCTATACACCCCTCCCTCAAGGGCATTTTAGAACACTTTCATTTTGGCAAACCTTATCGCCTAATTTGCTTCTCAACACTTGCATTCTCATATAACTACATGTCACCATTTTAACTCTCTTTTTCAATTCTTCTTTTATCACTTCATTTAGCCATCTTCTTTTCAATCATCATCTTACACTTGAATCTTGCATTTTTACCACCAAACAATCATCTAAGGAGCACACAAACCATTACAAGCAAGGGCCAATCAAGGAGAAATCAACAGCAAGGAAGGTGAAATCGCTTGTGTCTTATTTTGTCCATTTTCCTTATTGTTTATCACTCTTTTGGCTAATCTTGAGGTGTCCTTGGTATTTTCTTATTTTACATTTCTTAGTTATTTTTGTCATTTTATATTAATACATGTTTCAAACCAATGGCTTAAATAAACAAGTATTATTTTATACCCAGGTAATGCTCTAAGTGGATTTTTTGTTTTTAATATAAAATTTTCAAAGTGAAATAATAATATCTTTCAAATGTGATTGTTAACAAATTTCATTGTAATGGGGAATTGCACGCTTTGATAAATGAGTGGTCCTAGATGTAAATAGCTATTTTACAATTGGCAAATTTTATGACATTATTCCAAATAATTTTACTAGTGATTTTAAAAATTTAATTCCTATTCTAGGTTTACCATTCATTATTATGGATGAGAAAGTTTATGCAGAAAATTTAATTTAGATTATCTTTTATATTATGTTCTTAAATTTAAAAAATAATTCTTTTTTACTTTAAAATCATCCAAATCAAGCTAGGGTTAGTTAATTAAATTGCTAGGGAACATTTATGACAGCATTAGTATTATTTGAACATTAGATCAATCTATATTTTCTGTTATTAAATTGGTTCACTACTATTGAACTGGTCAAATTAGGTTTGATTCAAAGAATGTGATCGTCACAATTTAATTATCATAATTTTTTATGAATATTTAATAAACATTAAAATCGAATCAAATTAAATTATAATATTTAATTTTTTGTCAATTCAATTTGTGTGTAATTTTATTTTGCACTTACAAATTTGATTTGGTTTGAAGATCCAATCTAGTCTTAAAATTTTATTTTTCCTACTAATAAATCAAGCTGCTAATTTTATGTTAGTTGGAAGCGTTGTTCCGCACCTTTGCTTCTTTTCATTTTCTACTACGTCTTCATACAAGCTTGAATGCTATAAGAGTATTGTTCATACAGATATTGTCTCTATAATATCTCTGTCTAAAGAACCTTTCTATACAAAATTCCAGACTACATACATATTGTATCCGTTGTTCTTTTTACATATTTCTGCTATTACAGGTTTCATTGAATCTTCTGTTATACATTCTTTGAAACTTCTTATATTCCTCCCTGAATGGTAGATTGACTTCGCCATTGAACGGCCAGTGTCCCGCATAACAGATCTCTTCCTTGCTGGTTTCACTCTTTTCATTGTTTGCCAGTTTAACGAACTTAGCTTTTGAGATCTCAAAGTTCGCAGATCAATATTTGTAATTTGATCAAACAAAATTTCATGTTTGTTAATATAATTCTTATTTCCCCAACCAATAAGATCTGCACAAAGCATTAAAAATATTTCTCTCACAAAAAGACATTAAAAAAATTATGGGTAGTGGTTTTAGGTTTTTTATATAATTGACAAATTTCTACTGCATTAATAGATGAGGGGAGAGGTAGTTTTTGAAGTAGTAGCCATTTAAAGTAAGTTTTTTTTTTTTTTAGTGGCTCAATTGAACTGTTCCAGTTCCATTGAAACACATTTTTCCTACTATTCTCACTTTCTTTGCATGTTCATAGATGCACTTGGAAGGGGTTAGAGCATTGTAACTTTTTGGAGGGTTTAAGGTGTCAACTTTGGATCATCCTCCCAACTATAATAGTCTAGGTTCAAGATTTCTTGGTTGTCACAACAAAGAATATCATTAGATGCCATATTCCATTTTTTCCATGATTCCCTGAGAATTGTATAAGTTCTCCATTGAGAATTAGGGAGATTGTAGTCATTTTTAAGAGTCACAAGTTTTTAATTGGTCTTTATCTATTTTATCTTTAAAACTTTTGATTCCTTTTTTAGTTCACAGGCTTTGGCTGAGCAGCCTTGTAATAGAGCTAAGTGTTTCTCTTTGTGGGTTAAGTTCCACCATATTGACTTGAGTTCCACCATATTGACTTGTTCCTACAGTTTACAATACTAGTTTTATCTAAGCAACCTTTGTAGACTATTTTGGATTTAACTTGTTCCCATGTTTTCCAGATTGTTATGAAAATGGAGACTGGGAAGTCTCCAAAAACAAGATCACAAATTGACTTGTTCCTTCAGTTTACAATACTACTTTTATCTAAGCAACCTTTGTAGACTATTTTGGATTTAACTTGTTCCCATGTTTTCCAGATTGTTATGAAAATGGAGACTGGGAAGTCTCCAAAAAGAAGATCACAAATAGGGATACCTTTCCAGGATTTAGCCTTTTTGGGGACAATTTTTTTAATGTTATTTATGATGAGTACCTTCTAGGGTTCATCTCCCTTGGTAGAGTTGATTATCCATTTGATAGCTAAAGTAATACCTTGTTTCTTCAGGTCCTTCAAACCTAGCCCGCCATTCTACTTTCTTATACAACACTAAACCTAGCCCACCATTCTACTTTCTTATACAACACTAATTCCAACACAACACAAGGACAAGATCTTTTGGTAGGCTTGAAATCTTCCTACCATGGATAGATACTATTTGTGTCAGCTGCCAAATTTATTTTCAATCTTTCTTTTGACCCAGTTTCACATGTCCTTCGAACATAGGCTAATAGTAAATGGGATTCCTAAATATCTAACTTGCTTGTTAGGGTCACTCCATTGGATCTCAAATTTATTAAACCACTCTAGTGGTAGCTTTCCCAACTTAACATGATTGATTTTAGTTTGGAAACTTTTTCTTCTTCTAATCTTGGGTCTTGTCCCTAATACAAAGCTTTTGTTGCAATTGCAAACAAGGTCGGAGCAAGGGGGCAACCTTGTCTTATTGACCTTCCCAACTTAATCTGTTTAGTCAACACCCCTTTTATTTCAACTTAAGTTGAGGCATCCTTTAAGAGGGTTTCAACCATATTGCAAAATTCAGATGGGAATCTGAATGCCTCTAGGACCATTATTAAAAAATGTCATTCAACCATATCATAGGCCATTCTACCCTATAATTTAGATATTAGATAATTATTTATTGATTATCAAAATCTATTAAGCATTTTTATCTTATTTATCAATTTTAATATTGATTAAATCTAATTTTGATCAATAATATTATTTTAATTCTTTGCACATATTGATTTTCATGATAAAAAAATCCATCCTTTTAAAAAAGTGAAATAATACTCTTCTATATTTAACTAGTTGTATCTCATGGATTTTGACTTACATAGACATCTCATATCATTTGTCTCATAATAAAATAATTATAGGATTATTATGGTTGGACATATCTTGGGTAAGCTATTTAATACAATGATGAGTGATTTGATTTTTAAATTTGTACGTTTCAAGAAATTTTGAGCAAATGAACAAGCATGGTTTAGAGAGAATTGTCAAATTATCAAACAAGATATCATATATTGAACAAGAAACAAGAGTTAGTAAGCATAAAGTTATTATTGTTTTATTTTAATTTTTGAAAGATGTTTCACACTGTTCTTAGACAACTTTTAATCCAACAACTCCTAGACTTATTCTAGAGTTTTTATTATCATGACACTTCATAGAAGGATGGTTGTCCAAGTTTGAACTCTTATCGGACTTATATAAGAACTTTTGTAGATAACTAAGTTGTGGTTCTATTAATAGATCTTTTAGACACCTAAAATTGTGTGAATGTATCACATACTCATAATTCTCCTTTTAACATTATTTTCCTCATTATCTCCTAATTTTTCAATTTTATTTAAATAATTTATAATTATTTGATTAAATTCATATTTTTTCTCTATTAATTGAATAGTTAATATTAGTTGATTAATTCATCAAAATTTATCTATTTCCTCTTATCACATTGATTAAATAATTTTGAATTATTTAATTAAATTCAAATTTCTATCGTCCCACTTTGATTAAATAATCTTGAGTTATTTAATTAAATATTATTTTTTCCTCTCACAATAATTTTTCAATTTTTTAATTAAATCTAATTTTTCCTCCGTCTCACATAATTAAATAACTAAATAATTATTTAATTTAACTAATTTCTCCCTCCAACTTATACATGGAATATTCTATGGAATATCCTCTTCCTCTCATCATTAAATATATTTTTTAATTTCCCTCTTAAAAGAATATTCTATTATCAAAATATCCCAAACCAATTTCCTTGAAATACAGAGATATTTTCAGATAATTGAAGCTCTCATTAATTTTCCACCCTTGATCTTCTTGATTTATTCTCATTCATTGATTTCATCCTTCAATCTCCATCGTTGATCAAATATTTGCATTTCTATAAAAGAAGTCTTTATCTTCATCAAAATCATTCACAATTCTCATGAGAAATTGATATTCTTTTGAGAGCACTTTTGAGCATTTGAGCATCATAATTGTGAGCCAAGATCATCATCAAATCTTTTGCAACATGGGTTATGCACAATTTGAGCAATCCACATCCTAAATTAGCATCATTCCATACAATGGAGTACTAGGTTTGCTTTGTTTTCTTTGAATTGTAACTGATCTTAATTTGATTTGTAATCTTGATGTGTATTTATTCATTGATTCAATTTTATACAACTTCATTGAGTATGATTTTAATTGATCTTTCTTTTGTGGGTTCTTAATTTTTTCTAACCCTTATTGTTTAAATCTATATTTTAATCATAACCCATTATTCTCTTATGACATTTTGGCATGCCCAATAGGACCCACATCTTTGATCTAACATTCTCTTGAAGTTTTGATGACCTACAAGTTACAAAGATGCTTTTGAAGCATATCAACACTTTTGTTTCTATGTAGCGATGCTTTTATCATGTATCGATGCTTTTGCAAAAATACAACGCTCCTTCAACAATTGACACTTTTTCTCTTACGCTTTTGTGTTTTTCTATCTCTGTGGGTTACAACGATACACTTGTTGTGATTTGATGCATATGTTACAACTTGGTGCTTGTACGAACTTACAACGACACATTTATGGTAAATCAACGCTTCTATTTTAATTATAGTGACACATTTGTTAGATTTTTAGAAGTATATTTATTTTTGTACTTTTAGATTTTCCTAACCCTAATGTGTGCTTGATCTTTTGGATTTTAGACTAACATATCTATGCAATCGTGGCTTACATTTGGAGAAGACAAGAAAATAAACTACTAACAAGTTTTCTTGTAGGGTTTTCAATAAAAATCTCACATTTCAATTTGGGCTTTAAAATTGAATAATACAAATTTCACATTTTGATTTGGGTCTTAAAATTGAACAATACAAATTTCACATTTTGATTTGGGTTTCAAAATTGAACAATACAAATTTCACATTTCAATTTGGGTCTTAAAATTGAACAATACAACAAGTTCACATTTGAATTTGGGTATTAAAAAGTACTTGTGTGTCGTGTTTGGTAGACTAGTGGTGTGTATGCTCTCTCCTTGCACTACATGAGATCTTGGAAATCAAAAACACCATTAGTTTGTAATATGTTTTTCTACCTGAGGAATGATTTTTTGTGTATGCTCTTCCCTCGCGACTCTTAAGAATGATCTTGGGAATCAAAAATAGCATCCTATCCATTTAATTCAGTAGGAGGCCTACTTGGGGATTTCATCACATCAAGGTCAACCTCAACCATGTTTTTAGGTGAGGTATATAAAAGGGGGAGAATGGAAGTTGTACCCCAAGGTGTCACTACCATCCTATAAGCCAAGCCTCATGGTCCTCAATCAATTGAGACATGTATAGGTGAGGAGGAGAGGGGATACCCCTCTTAGCTCAGGCATCCTTAGATGGGTCCACTATTCAGTGATCCCCTGCTATGAACCTTGTTTATTAGTAGCCTTTAAGACCATCAACTGTTAGCTTGAGATAATGCAATGTACAATATCATGCGTGAAGTAACTCATCATGTATTTCCCCTTGTTGAGGTGATCGATATTCCTTGATTAGGAACTTATCCTTTCAAGGTGAGAGGTGCTGAGGTGGTACATGACCTTTGTATACTCTAGTCACCCACTCATTGTGGAGGTTTCTACTTCGGTAGATGTGCTTATGACACACCCTTTTGCTACTATCTAGGTTGTGTGTTTTTAGCTTGTATTCATTGTTCAATACCTATGTTACCAAATACCAAAATCTTGTTGAAAAAGGCTTGTGAAATCATCATTATGACCTTGGAGTCAATTTTGATATTTTGTTTGTTGTTTGTATCACTTGCCAAACAAGACAATTTCAAAATCACACTCAAAATTTTCCAATTTACTCAAAACCCCAACAAACATCTTAGGTTCAATCTCAAATATTCATTCCTACTAAGTATAGTCACGCTTTTGCACAACCAAATTCTTTTCATTTACATCTTGATGCTTTTTCTAGAGTGTATCGATGCTTTTGGTGGACATATTGACACTTTTGAGCTATTTGCCACTTTTGATTAGAAACCTGCTCTCTGTCATTCCAAATCTTGCACAATCATGCTTTTGCATAAACTCTCACTTTTGACTATCACACAATGTCACTTTAAAAAATATCTACTCTTTTGTAAAATTTAGTCGCTTTTGTTAAAAGGTAGTGCACCACTTTTGAAATCCCACAATGCATTTGACTGTTAAATTTGATCTTCTAGAATCTTCAAATTTTTGATTTCTTAAATTCCTCAGCCAATTGATCTAGGACCAAAGGCCTTTTGACATCATAGACCTTATAGTACCAATCACTCATTTCCACATCAAATCGTCAATACACCTCTAATTCACATCTTTTCATATTGGAGTTTCTAGGATAAATAGTCATAGCTTTGGATGAACAAGATCAATCTCATCATCAAACATCAACACATCCTCATATTACCAGCCCATATTAGTCAATCACCTTGATAGGTCTCTTATCATCATCTATCCCTATCTTGTGAACTTGCTAGCTTAGTGGAATTGTCTCCCCTCTAGGTTTTTCAAATTCACCATCATCATTTTTTCTTGTGCTCAACAATCTATCCCAATTAAAAAGCATTGTCTAATCCTTATCAACATTTGATATCTACCATAACTTTGACTCTTAGAGTGTTTTCCACATCCTCCATCAAATCACATATCAGAATCATTCTTTGGTCTAAAGCTAATCAATGTATCTCTTAAATTCATCTTGAAACCAAATTATCCCATCACATTACAAACATATCATACTCCATAAGGTCATTTACAATTTTATGCCTATTATGAGATCCCGACATAGAAAAATTATGGAAGCAAATCTTAGCAGCTCTAACATCACTTCATCTACAAGTACCATCGAACCACAATGGGGAACGCCTTCTAATCTTAAGCCTATGGAATATCAAACACCACAACCACAACAAAAACAACCACCTCCACATCAAGAAGTCATCATAGAGGACATAACCAATGAATATGAGTCATTCAAAGAATTCACCGAAGAAAGAATCTTAGAAATACTACAATCTACTAAAAACTTCTTGCTCATTCATACCTTGTTAATTGTACCTATGATATTGCATTGTATATATCTGATGTACTTCACCTTTAAATGTCTATATTGAAATGTATTCCTTTGTGGATTGTTATTTAATTTTGAAAATCATCCACAAACATAAAAAATTCATTACCACAGGTTTGTCCCTTTATCATTTGGCTTGATTGTGCATTGTAAAGAGGTCTACCATAATTTTCTTGATGATTGATTCATTGTTTTGATTTTACCTTTTGTTTAACATATGACAACTATCATTTTCATTGTGTTTTCCTTAATGTGCCTTCAAATGCTACTCTTGGACTACACCAAAAGCAATTCAAAGGCTTGTATTCTTGCATGTGATCCTTCAAATTTTGCTTCTGATATATTAGTGGAGAGAATAAGAAATTTTTTAAGCTTATTATCGTTCTCACCCTGTAATCTTAGAGCTTCCTTCTCAAAACTTCTATGGAAGTGAGTTGATTTCTTGTGTTGGAAAATGGATTAAAAAAATTTATTGTGCCTTTGATGAACTTCCAAACAAAAAAAATTCATTTTTTTGTTGCTATCTAGGCATTGATGAGAGAGAAGAGTAGAAGAAAATGCTTTCCTACATTACCACTGGCATGACTTGAAGAGTTTGTGGGAGAGCGGGTGACTCAACATGCTTTTCCTGTATCACCGTGAAGGCCCAACAACAAACCGTACATTGTTGCGATGGAGGCGTATGTGACATTTTATAAAGTGCAGAGGAGAGTAAAAGTGATTCTTTTCAGTTTTATATTATTTGCAAGTGGAGAAAGAGAAATTTGTAGGATAAGTTTTTACCTTTGTGGAGATTTTATGCCGCTTTAGTGAATGGCATAGAAAACTACAAGGAACGTCAAATCTCATCTACACATATAAACTACAAATAAATTGATCACAATATGAAATCATTCAAAAGAGAATTTGTGCATAAATTCTTCATTATTGAATTTTGTGCAGAAGTTTTTGTGAAGGCTTTGGTGATCTGAAGTGGAACTTGCAACTACAATATCTGATAAAAATCCACTTTCAAATATGCTTTTGATGGATGTTCATGCATCCTCATCCAAAGCTCCTATTCACACACATGCAGGAAGGATGCTTTCAAAGGTTGAGGAGTTGGGTAGGAAGGACGCTTTCAAAGTATTTACCACATTTTATTGAAATAAAAAATTCATTTTATTTCTTCACCACAACACCACATTGTTCTTAGGGTCTATTGCTTGGTTCTTCATGAGAATGTGGGAGAAGAATGTGAGTTACCGCAATACCACACCATGTTATGGGATTTTGGCTTGGTCATTGTGGTGAGACAAGAAATGCCTTCACATTGCCTTCACCATTTTTATACAATTCGCCAACACAAAGGTTGCATTTCATTTATTTGCAGCTTCCTACAAAGAACCATTTTTGGAATGGGAGAAGTGGATGAGATTGAGGGGAATGTGGGGGATCGAAAAAATAATTAAATTTAATACTTCTTGATGCCTTTTCATAGTCATTGAAGATTTGGAACAATGGAACAAAGGAAGGGCGACAGTTTGAGAGAGAGGACAAGTTGGAGGAAGTTAATGAAGTGAAGGGAAGGATCAGCTAAAATCAAGAGGACACTTTCCAAATGAAGAATAGAAGAGCAAACCAATAGAAGAAAGGAAGTCATAGAGAGAAGCAACCCATAGGAAGAAATTCTGAATTTCTTAGAAAGAAGAAGCAAATAAAAATATCTCACAGCATAAAATACAAACACATTTGAACCTACATCGACTCAAGGACAAGTGCATATGACAATGCAATAATAGCTTCTACATCTGGTATAATGCAATGGTTTACAATAAAGTGATTTGCAGATGATACAATGGCTATAGTATCAATCTTCATTCACAAATCTCACATTTTGTTTCAGTGATAGGATGGTTATGGAAAATGTTTATGAGCTTTGTATGAATTTTTTGTAGTACTATACAATGCTAGTATATTGACAGGAATATGGTGACAATGACTTGCATGCTAATCTTGTTCTTAACAGTTGATATGGATTACAGTGAAAGTATCATCTTACCTATGCACAATGGAGTGATGGAGTATCATAGGGTAAACCCACAAAACTGGTTTACAATTCCAATGAGGAAGGAAAATTGCAAAAATGCTCCTATGATTTTT
>VDFB02025664.1:0-22298 GCA_007258455.2 Sequoia sempervirens | reverse complement strand
TAGGTTGGATGCACTTGTTGTTCAATGTAACAGTGTCTCTGCAAAGTCACAAAAGGTTGTTCATGCAAAGGAGACTTAAGTCCTTGTAGGGGCTAATTCTTTGGAATTTAAACTTCCTACAGAGAAGACTATTCTCTGGCATCAAAGGCTAGGTCATATTGGTGAGAATGACTTAAAAGATTTGAAAAATAGATTTAACCTGGTTGAGGGACTTGAAGATTGTAATTTGGAATTTGAATTTTGTGAAAATTGTATATATGGAAAACATCATTGTGTTTCTTTTTACTCTAGTCCTCACAAATCTTCTAGTGTTCTGGATTATATACACTCTGATGTTTTTGGTCTAGTAAATGTTCATTCGTTGTCGAATTCAAAATATTATATATTGTTCTTTGATGATTATTCGAGAAGGGAATTTGTATATTTTCTAAAAAGTAAATCTAAAGTGTTTAGTTAGGTTAAAGAGTTCAAGAGCTTGATTGAAAATCAAACTAGTAAGAAAATCAAATGCTTGAGGACAAATAATGGTGGTGAATTTTGTTCTGCAGAATTTGAAAGGTATTGCAAAGACCATGGAATTAACAGGCATAAAACAACACCTTACACTCTGTAGCAAAATGGAGTTGCTGAAAGGTTGAACAAGACGTTGATGGAGAAGGTAAGAAGTATGTTGAGCAATGCTAGTCTGGAGCAAAATTTCTAGGCTGAGGTTGTGGCTACAACATGTTACTTGGAAAATCGATCTCCTTCTTCAACACTTGTTGATAAAATGCCTATGGAAGCTTGGTTTGGTAAGAAGCCCTCTCTGAGACATATTTGTGTCTTTGGCTGTGAAGCATATGTTTATGTGTCAAATGTAAAGAGATTGAAATTGGATAACAAAGTTGTTAAATGTATCTTCATTGGCTATGGCATTGGTGTGAAAGGATACAAGCTTTGGAATCTTGTGACTGAGAAAGTTGTGTACAACAGAAGTGTAATCATTCGGGAGCTGAAACTTTCTTTAGTGGATTTGTAGTCAAGGATGAAAGAAAATAAATAGGAAAATGATGTTGTTGAAATACCTCTAACTCCTGAAAAAGAGGAACAACACATTGATAGTGTACCTGAAACTAAGGAGATTTCGAGTAGCTCTGAGAGTTCTGAAGAAGAACCACAACCTTAGCCTTAGTCTATGAGGAGGTATACACATGAGAAGAAGCAACCTAATAGGTATGGATTCTCTATGTTGGATTCTGGTTGTGCCTATGCTTTGATTACTAATACCGATGAGCCTAGAACTATAAAATAGGTAGTTGAAATGTCTAATTCAGATTCCTGGTTGGAAGCCATGAATGAAGAGATGGCACTGTTAAAGAAGAATGATACTGAGGATCTGGTTCCATTGCTTGAAGGTAGAAATCGTGTGGGTTGCAAATGGGTTTTTAAAAAGAAAATAGGTCTGGATGGCAGTATTGAAAAGTACAAAGCAAGGTTGGTTGCAAAGGGTTATTCCCAGGTAGAGGGAATTGATTATGGGGAAATCTTTTCTCCTGTAGCAAAGCTAACATCTATCAGATTTCTTTTGTCACTTGCAGCAACATATGATTTGGAGATTGAGCAGATGGATGTGAAGACACCATTTCTTCATGGTGATCTTGAAGAATAAATTTATATACATCCCAGCCTGAGCACTTTGTGGTAAAAGTTAAAGAAAATCTAGTTTGCAAGTTAAAGAAATCTCTATATGGTTTAAAACAGTCACCTAGAATGTGGTACCAAAAATTAGACATGTTTGTTTTGTCACTGGGTTTTGTAAGATCAAAATCAGATCATTGTGTGTACTTCAAGACTGAAAATGATCAGGTTCTTTTTATTGCACTCTATGTTGATGATATGTTGTTCATAGGGAATAGTAAGTTTATGATTTCTAATCTAAAATCTCAGTTGTTTGCAAAGTTTGAAATGAAGGATCTTAGTGTAGCTAGGTATATTCTGGAAATGGAAATAACCAGGGAAAAAAAGAGCAAAAAGATTTGGCTTAGCCAAAGTAAGTATATTAACACTATTCTGGAGAGATTTTGTATGACTGATTGCAAGTAGCTAGGTGTTCCAGTTTTGCAGGGAACAAAGCTATTTGTTGAAGATTGTCCAAAATCTCCTACTTAGATGGAGGACATGACCAGAGTGCCTTATGCTAGTGTAGTTGGCAGTTTAATGTATGTAATGGTTTGTACAAGGCCAGACATTACCCAAGCATTGGGAGTACTCAGCCGGTTTATGGCTAATCTAGGAAGGACACATTGGGATGTTGTTAAAAGAGTGTTTAGATATCTAAAGGGTACTCCAGAATATGCTTTGTGTTACCATGGTAATTCAGTTGAATCACAAAGGACTCAACATTTGTGGGTATGTGGATTTTCATTGGGCAGGGGACATTGACAGTAGAAGGTCCACCAATGGATATAGTTTCATGATGAATGGTGGTGCAGTTAGTTGGATGAGCAAGCAGTAGGCTATAGTCGCTTTATCCACTATAGAGGCTGAGTATATGGCAGCAACTCATGCATGTAAGGAAGCCATTTGGCTTAGGATATTATGTTCTAATATTGGTTTTGATGCAGGGCAGATTATTATTTGTTGTGACAGTCAGAGTGCCATTTGTCTGGTGAAAAATCATACTTTCCATGCCAGGATGAAACATATTGATGTGTAGTATCACTTTGTACAAGATATGGTGGAGGATGGAAAGGTTTGTTTATAAAAGGTGGATACTCTAAAGAATGTTGTTGATGCATTGACAAAGCCAGTGAGCATGAATAAGTTCAAATGGTGCACAAATTCGATGGGCCTTGGGGTCCAAAATATTCAATGACTTCAGGTATTGATAAGGGTTTAATGAGTTCTTCATCAAGTGGGAGAATGTTGAGAATATGTGTCTCAAACTTACTGGTATAACCCTGGTTCTGTCACCAAGCAACAAAGAATTTCCAAGTATTAAGTTCATTCTTGTACCTCTATACCACTAGGAGATTGAGAGAGAGGAGCGGTAGAGTGGTTACCACCATACTACGGGAGCCTCTCAGCTATCAAGTGGTGGATGTTGCACATAGAGGTGCGGTAGTGCAGTTACCGCCATACCGCAGGAGTTCATTGGATGTGTAGCAGTAGTGCGGTGTATACCATCATACTGCAGAAGCTTGTCAATAGTCTAGCGGTAGTGTAGTTACCGTCACCCCTCGAGAGCCTATTGAGTGCACAGTGGTAGCGCAGTGTAAAGTGAATAGCACAGACTTGGTGGATGATTTAGGTGTAAGTCATTAAGTGGAGGACATTGTTGACTTGGAAGGTGGTCGTTTTAATTCCTGGGAAGTTTGACAGTTGCTCTGCAAAGGAAGTTGAACCGAATTGATTGTACAGAGAACAAATGATTCATGGTTGTTGCTATATAGTGTAACGTATTGTAACCATGAAGGGGTTCAAGAGTTTGATGGTTGAATGATCAAATGATCTATGTGTGTTCTTCATTGTATGTTGTATATGCATTGTAATAGTGAGACATAACTAAGTGTGATCAGATTAGTTTTGTACAAGGTTGATCAGGGAAATGTTGCTATTGTGTAATTGAATATCCGAAAGGAGAGTCTGTAACTTGTATGCAACTCGTTTATTGTAATACAAGTGATTTTTCTTTGGTGTGGTGGATTTTTCTCTCATAAGGGTTTTCCCATGTAAATATGGTGTTCAAATTGTGTGTGTGTTTATTTCTCCATTTTGTTATTTCTTTCATGTGCATCTTAATGAACTATATTTGAAAAATTAAAAACGTATCTACATCCTTCTCTGAGATTTGACATTAGGAGAGTTTGTTTCTGCATCCTCAAGCTTTCCTTACAGGTAGTATTTTTCGATAAGGGTTGTCATGGGGAGAGCCCATGGATTTCAATGAAGGTTTGAAGGATCTGTCGAGAGACGCTGTGATGGTAGAGGTGGATGATGGGGTTCCTTCTTTGGCTTCCACTGGAATGGGATTGTCCAAGATTAGTTCATTTAAAGTGAAAAAGCTCAATGGTTGCTTGGAAAGAGCTCATGTGCGCTCGGTAGTAGTGACTCAAAAGGAAGCGGTTGCAAATGATTTAGAATACTTTAGTAAGCATGTTTTAATTTGCAAGTTTCTAGGGATGAGGGTCTCTCTTCCTTTCCTTGAACCTTGGATTCAGCGGACATGGAACCCAAAGGGGGACTTCGAGGTTCTGTTAGCTACAAATAATTTCTTCTTGGTGGATTTTTATTGCATTTTGGACAGAAATAAGGCTTTTGAAGGTGGCTCATACTTCTATAATTAGGTGGGACTATTCATTAAACCTTGGCATGCAGGTTTTAATTCAACAGAGGAGCTATCATCGAAGGTCTTGGTTTGGGTTCATCTTCCTTGGTTGTCGCTGGAATGTTGGAGGAGAGATATGTTGTAGTCTATTGCCATGGCGTTGGGAAAACCGATTGGCCCCTCTCAATAAACTCTAGAGAAACATATTTTTTCCTATGCACATGTTTGTGTGGAGATTGATTTGAGTCACCCTTTGCCTGATTCTATTGAGCTGACAATGGGGTCTAGTTGGACTCAACCATTAGATTATGAAACTCTATTTTTTAGATGTCGTTTATACTATGAGTATGGTCATCTTTAGAGGAGGTGTTTGTGTGATTCTGGTGTGGGTAACTCAAGTATTGGAATTGCTCGATCAAATACAGGATCCAAAAAGGGCAAAGGGCCCATGTAGGGAGTGATTCCAGATAAAGATGGTTTTGTACCTATTAGGTCTTGAAACAAAGGTCAGGGTCAAAAGATGACTTTTTGAGATCACCATGAGGAGGGGTTGTTTAACAAGTTTGATGTGTTGGATGGCCTAGTTCACAAGGAGGGGATATCTCCTAGTATGCATGTGGATGCTCCCCCTTGTACTGCTCATAATCTTGAGCCTATGACTATTACATCTTTGACTCTTGGCTCTATGGAGACCCTTGGGGAAGGGAAGGATTCTTTAGCTCCCTCCCCTAAGGTTGGGCTTGGGGACCCTTGTGTGTTGGCTAGTACTTCCTTGGTCTCTACTGCAGTTGGTGCTTGCTCGATTGGAGGTTTAGGTTTTGTAGATCCTAGAAAGAGTAAAGCTTTTGCTTCTTCCCCCATTCTGGGAGTGCAACAAAAGCCCCTAAAAAAGAGTGCTCCTAAGAAGTCCCAAAAGGTGGGTAGGAAGAACGATCAAGAGAAAGTTAAGTTGGTCGATGAGACGTTGATTGAATCTGGGTCAGCAAAGACTTTAGATACTCATTTCTCTCACCCATCACGATGATAGTGCTTTCATGGAATGTGAGGGGTATGAATAGCATCCCTAGACAAAAGGCTATTTGGGACTTGGTCCATGCTAATTCTCTGGATTTGGTTTTCCTTCAGGAGATGAAATTATCTGTGGACAGTATGCTACAGAGTGCTTCTAAGATTTGGAATAGAGTTTTATGACAGTGTGTGGGTGTGCATGGGAGCTCTGGAGGTCTTGCCTACTTCTGGGATCCTAGGCGAATTTCTCATGTTTGGTGGTTCTCTAGTAGATTCTCCATTTCTCTTGTAGCAATTAGTTTGGACATGGGGGAAAGAGTTTTTCTTTCTAACATCTATGCTCCAATGGATATCCCTAGTAAGATTCTCTTGTGGTCTCATATCAATTTTCTAATATCTTTGGATCCCTTCCTTCCCTGGATTATGGTAGGTGACTTCAATGCAATTGCTTCTCTTGAGGAGAAAAGGCAGGGAGTGCCTCGTTTGGATCCCTCTTCTAATCTTCTTAGGGAGAATTTGGCTCAGCTTGGACTGGTAGATATTAAGCCTTTGAATGGCATGTTTACTTGGAATAATAGGAGGCTTGGAGATGAAACCATTTCTGAAAGGTTAAATAGGTTTCATGTTTCTAGTTTTTGGGTTAGTGACAAGTGGTTGTCAAGCTTTGAAATTCTAGATTGGTGGGGATCAAATCATTGGCCGATTAAATTCACTACCTGTTTAGTGGGTGGGCCTAGGAAACAAAATTTTAAATTTCATCTTATGTGGCTCAAGGAGGGGAACCTTCTTGACATGGTTTCTAGATGGTGGATTGAAGGACAACCAACTTTTGGCACGAATATGTACTCCTTTGTGAAGAGGCTTCAATATGTGAAGTATAAATTAAAACATTAGAATAAGTACCAGTTTAGAAATGTGTTCCAAAATAAAAAGGGTTGCCCAGGAGCGTTTGGATTCTATTACCAATTCAATTCGAGATCAGGAGCTTGATGTAGATTTGAGCAGGTTAGAGGATGTTGTAGTTAAAAACTTGGAGGAGTGGGAGCTTTGGGAGGAAGTTTTTTGGAAATGGAAGGCAAACTTAGGAATTTTCTCTAACACGTTCGAGAAGAATTTGCATGTTCATACCAAGAATGCAAAGGGAGTTCATGATTAGAGTCATCGAAGAATGTTACCATTTATAGGCTTCTTGACACATTGTCTGATTACAAATACAATATTGGGGAAGTAGCATCTAAAAGAGCCAAGCATTAGATAGGATAAGGATCATTGGCATGCCAGTTTTAGGCAAGTGGTTGTTTGTCTTACCACGATAAAGTTCAAAATCATTTTTTTTTGCTTTCTTTGTATTTGGATAATGTGCAATGATTTAGAGGAATATGTCATGGATAATATTAACTAATAATTTTATAAAGGGAGTGGAGAGAGTCATATTGCCATTGACTCTCATCTAGAGTTGAACCATTGGTATTGTCAATTGAATTTCAATTATTTAATATTATTCTTATAAAAAATTATGTAAAATTAACTTTATTTTTAGGATAAAGTTGTATGAGAAAAAGACATAAACATTAGAATATCTTAGATAAAGTATCATCTAATTACAACA
Source organism: Sequoia sempervirens (assembly GCA_007258455.2). Lineage (NCBI taxonomy): Eukaryota > Viridiplantae > Streptophyta > Pinopsida > Cupressales > Cupressaceae > Sequoia > Sequoia sempervirens. The sequence continues at coordinate 15,375 of VDFB02025664.1, read as the reverse complement.
AGTATATTACATTTTTCTTGTTAGGAAATAATCTTCTTTATTCAAGAAGATATTTCAAGTCTTTTTAATATAAGATATATCAAAAGCTAATTTTTTATTGACATCCACATTTCTTGTAGATATGGAGAATAATATTCTTATAAGGAAGAAGAATGAAATAATTAAGAGGAGAATCAATTATGTCTTTATTTGTAGTTTATTATTAAAGTATTTTTACATTGAGATTGTTTTTAGTTTTATGTGGAAGGGATGCTTCTCAAATTTAAAAGAAAAAGAACAGTCTCTTGATACAATATGAAAGCACTCACTACCCTTGTCTCAATAATTTATGATGATAAATATTTTTCTAAATCTAATAACCACAATAAAGTAAGAAAGAAAAAAAATTAAATAGGATAGCTTTTAGCTATCCAAGAACAAATTATTTCTAAAGATGAAACATTTGTAGTAATCTATAAAGATAGAGATATTGTTAATAGATAGTTCTTACTAAGACGACATAGTTCAATACTTATATTTTGCAATATCAAATTTCAATTTTATTTTATTTTTGTCAAATATTATGTGAAGCATTAAGTTCATAATTCCTCCAAATAAATTTAGCCCCTTCATCTCAAAGGTTGAATATAGAAACACAAGATATATTACAAGTGAAAATGTATATTCAATAGGTAAATATTCCCAAGAGGATGTCATGATAATAAGCTACATAGATGGTTTTCACAACCATCTAAGAAGTTCAATATTTTTCTCTAAGAATTCACATTCTTATTATATCAAAATGCACAAAATAGTCTATCCTCTTTTGTAAGGACACAATGACCTCGAGATGAGTTAAATTCCAAGGGAAAATAAATCTTCACATTCTTAGATAAGGTAGAACTGCATTAACCTTCAAAGCATCTTTGGCTACTCTATTTTTTTCAATGTTATTTTAGCTTGCATTTTTTATGAGCTTCATGTATTTTCTAAAAAAAATTGATTTTATTGGGTATAAAGAACCTAATTATAATGGGTGGTTATTGTCTTAATAAATTGTTTGGGAACAAGCCTACAAAGAATAGCTCACACATTTCTTAGAGATTTATTTATATAGATTTTTTATTTTATACTTAGTAGATGACTATCTATTACTTAAAAGCATTAAAATTCATACCTACATAAGTTTGTGACAATCATATACCCCAATCATATTCTAAATTAAGTTGATTGATCATCATTTTTATGGGGTATTGACACAATCTTTTGAATAAAAGGCATATGTCTAGCACATATAGATGAATTACTTATTATAATAAAATAAAGTCAATAATTAAAGATAATTATGTTTATCATTTGGATTAGCTATATTCTATGATAACTTACAAATGTCTCAAAAAAAAAATGTATAGCACTATAAGAAATGTAATACGATTAAACTAGTTGTTATTTCAACTAGTATTTATTTACATCTTAAATCTATCATATTAAAATACCAATCTTAATTTATAATAAGTAAATTTACCTTATCATATATGACCATATATTACCTATACAAGAGGTATTACATGTATAGAATATTATGTAACCACTAAAAATGGTAGATGAATATTTAATGTATATTAAAGGTTAATCAATTATGGTCTTTATTCTTACACCAAGAATAAAATTTATTTAATTATTGTGTTATTGACTATACTAGTGATCCTATTTATATTAAATATACCTCAAAAATATGCCTTCAAAATAAATGGTGTAGGTGTTATCACATTCATGGAGTGCACTTAAGCATCCACCATGTATAACTATTTAATCAAAGGAAGATTTCAAAAGAATCAATATTTAACTCCTTAGGAATCCTTCACACTTCTCCTCTCAAATAGTGTTTTACCTTTGTTGCAAATATTTTTTTGAATGTCACAAAACTTGACTATGAGAAATGCCTATCTAACAAATGTGTCCATATTTGGATAGGGAGTTGAACATCCTTTTCATCCTTCATTGTTACTTGCAACCCTAGACCCAAATCCTTCCATCCACAAGCCAAAAAAATGTGGCATAGAAGTGAGTACCACTAGAACATGACTCCCTTTTCTCCATTCTTTATAGCTACCAATCCCTTGTGGATGGCATCTGACAAGTATGTGGCAAAGTTATATTATTCATTTACCATCAAATTTTGTATATTGGTTTCCATGAACATAAAATCCACTGGCATATTTTGCAAAGGAGCAAACCCTAGAACTTGACAAAGTGTATAATAAGTTTGGACAAAGTACCCCTCAAAACCATCAAATCAAAAAATTTCTTGGTTTGTAGGGGATATTTTGACCATTTTCCTATTTTTATCCTTTATCCAAAACCTTGGAAGCAACATAACCCTATAGGTGCTCTTGTTTTTCTCATATTCTCTTTTTAAATCTTTAAGGTTGATGGGCTTATTGGCATTAGGGTTCAACTTAAAGACATCAATAATTGATTGTCTATCCAATTTTACAATCTCAACACCCTAGTATGTCCTTACAAGTCTGATATTCTCATCATAATTGGATGCAATTGCTTTGAGCATGTCAATATCAAGGTATACATTTGAGATGACCAATTTTCCTAAATCCATATTCTAACAATTGCAACTTGGGACCGAGGCATTCCTCTTGCCATACTAGTACTTGAAAAGCTCCCAACCAAAAAAATTAATATTTACATCTTTAACCCCATAATAACTATCAACTAAGCCCTTATCAGCTCTCAAGCCTTGCAATTTTAGTTTACTATTGACCCTATCATTCATTGAACTAGACAATTTGACAAGAAGGTCATCGTGGATGGCTCTTTTTGGGGTGGACCCAAAGGATTGTACCTTGGGGTAACATTTTGGTGGTAATTGGGTGAGATTAGGGCTTCCTAAGTGATTTCTATGGATTAACTGGCGATTCAAGGGTTTCGACACAACTAGAAAATGAAACTAGGGATAATTTATGAACATTGTGAACACAAACAATGTAATTCAAGCTTATGACAACCCTAGAATACTATTTTAGATTTAAAACTAGCAATTACATGTGACTTTGTATAAAATTGAGTAAGGCAGAAGAAAATTGCAACTGACAAGTGCATGAATGGAGAAAACCCTAATTTCTTGAGGCAGAGAGCTAGAGCTTTGTTGAATTTGATCTCCTTTCACTTTTGAATGCTTTGTTAATTTTACAACAATGTGTTAAAGCAAGATTTTATGGAAAAGGTGGATGTAGAGGGAATAAATACTATATTGGGAAAATAGTTTTCATAGCTAATTGTTTAAACTAGTTGAGTCTTTGAGTACTATGATTTAATTGGTAGATGAGTTAGTTAAGCATAGAGGTAATAGGTTATTCCTGGGGTTAGGATAATCCAATGAAGAGGATAGCCTATGCATAGATTATGAATAGTAAAATACAAATTGAGCTAGGAAGCTGGGTGAAGTAAATTATGTCCACTAGAGATATTGGGGGATAAATACTTTAGCCAAAGTAGTGTAAGTTTCCATAGTTTATACTGCTAGATTACTATGATCTAGATTTACATACTAGGTTGAGGAATGTCATATATGTAGGTTGTAGCCACTATGTGACAGATCTAGATATGTAGGACACAACACCAAGCTCAAAAAAGATCAATATTTATTGAGGTTATCAAACCAATCTCTTCGTCAAAGGGTAGGGCCATTTATCAGTTTGATAGTTGTGTGGGGGATCGTAGTTAGTCCAAGGTTGGTAGAAAAGCGCTTGAGTGATGCTTCTCCTCATTAGTAGGTGACCAAGATTTGGATGGAGATTACTAGGACTATTTGTACTTCTTTTGCTAGTAAGCTCCATGGAGCCTTGTTTATGTATTTTGTATCCATCATGATGGAAATATTGTAAAAAGAGAAATGATATCATGTTATCATGTACTAAGTAATTTCATTACTTGGAAAGATGTAATAATTTTTTTGATGCAATGAAAAACTTTAGAAAGATATTATTTCAAATGTACATGCTATCTTTATATTTTTGAAAGAAGAATTTTATTGCTCATAATGGTTAGATGCTTAAACTATTTACTTGAGGTTAAAACTTAGGAAAGTTACTAAGTAGAACAATGAGCATGTTACGGCTTGGAGGTTCTTTATACTCAACAGTTGATGATTGAGTTCAAAATTTATCTCGATCATCCTAGTACTCTTTGGTGTGATAATAAAAGTTCCATTCACATATTATACAACCTATTGGAGCATCTGTAGACTAATCATATCAAGACCCAAATGTGTTTATTTGGTAACTCATCCAAGATGGTGTTCTTTGCTTGGAGTATTTGCCTATTATGGAGTAGATTGCAAACATCTTCTCAAATCCTTTGTCATTGCCTCATTGTTTTCACTTGCGATTAATGATAGGGGTGAAGGAATTTGTCCTTGGGACTCATCTTGAGTCCTTATTCCTTCACTTGTACATGTTTTCTTTTTGCATTTTCTTTCTTCTTTTTTTTTGTCGGGGGCTCTTCTCTAAGTTTGATATACTTTTGAGAGACATATTACACATGAGTACCTTATCAAGCCTTATTCTTAAGACACACATTTGATTCTTTTTCTCTTTTAGTTTTCCTCCCTAAGTTGCATTTAAGGGAGATGTTGGTTTGAATGGGATATATAGCATTTAACTAATTCACTTTTAGGTCTTTTTTGCTCCCAATTTGTTCAAACATTTTTTTTTGGTCTAAAATCATATGGTTATGATAAATTTCATAATCTTATGTTGTTTTATGTCTCACCTTTTTCTATACAAACAAGTTTTGTTGTGTACATTATTCATCTTGTATGTACATTGTATCATTATTGACATAAAGTATTTTCATTTCTACTCTCTTACATATAAAATATTTTTTGATGTTGAAGAATATTCCTATTCATGTAAATTATTTGATGGCTTCAACAAATTATTCTATCATTTCCTTTATAACCTTATAAACATAACAATTATTTAATACCATATTTAAAACAGATTTATCATACACAATCGCCAAATAATAAAAAGGATGAAATAACTAATTTGCATGCAAACCCTTACTCTTATCATTTGTAATTAAGACTAATAAGTTCTTACTTAATCTAGACCATGGATAAAAACTTTTCCTTCGGGTCAATCATTGATTTGATTTAAATCTCCACTCTGAAAATGCTTAAATACAAGAAAAAGAAGTTAAGCAAGTACTAGTATAATTTGCAGGGTACCAAGTATAAGTACTGAGTGTTTGTTCAATGAATATGACATGTTCCAACAAACATATTAAATACTTGAAATAAATTAGCACATGGAACAATGGAACAATTTACATATGCTTGAAATTATGCAAAGATGAACATGAATGATTTAAAATAAAGACAAAAATGAAAAAACTTAAATTCTTTTTCAAAATATACTATCAGAATAAAAAAGAAACATTTCTCAATCGACTTACTAGATTGATCTCATCCAAACTATTAAAAAAAAATACAGCATTTATCCATTACTAAAATGATCCATATTATTCAACAATCAACAAATCATTCACTACTCAATTGTCAACAACTTTATGTTGAATATAATATAATAATTTACTCAATACATTTCATGATGGTAATCCATTCAAATAAATAGTATGTCCACATTATATTAAATTTCAAATTGCCATAAACAGGCTCAAAAAGCTCATAAATTCACATGAACTCATTAATTATCATATGCTGAAATTTGACTATAGTCTTTACTGTTTGTTGGAAATTTATTAACATGCAAATTACTAAACATGAAAAGTGCAGATTCAATCCAGAGAGTTTGAGTCATTATATTCAATCCACAGAGTTTTAGTCATTATATATTGTCCCTTCAAATAAAGTAAACAATTTGTTGGAAATAAAAGAAAGCAAAATATCAAGGTAGATGGTATTTATTTGATTTATATATTCAATTGATATTGGAGTTATATTTATAAGATTTGTGTTTCATATTTGTTTACGAATCTTTTTAAGTTTTTATTTCTTTTATAGAATGATGTTTTTTTAGTCTAAAGATTAAAGGTTATTTTTTCCGGATTGTATTGTAATTGAGAAAATGAATTATTAGACTAATCAATATAGTTATTCTTCAACTATTATTTATACTTTCAATTATATTGTAATGGTAAGATCTAATCGCTATTCAATACTAATTACAAAAAGAAAAAGTGGCCATGTTTTCACTATTGTAAAGTTGAATTAATATACCTTTCTAACAACTAGGTCTAAAATATTAATCAATCTCATATCCAAAAAGAGTGAAATCGTATCAAATATTATTCCCAACAATACATTGTAATAACATATAACTTAATACAATTATAGAGTCCTAGTTTGAAGACTTTGAAAGCAATGTTACATTTAATTTAAAGTAATTATTCCATTTACTAATTAGCTCAAACCAAAGGTAACAAAAATATAAATATAACAAGGAAAAAGAAGCTTAAAACCTTCTTTCTAATTATTATTCATCACTCTTCAAGTGTGACATTGATATTTCACCATAATGACTATGTAGAATCTACCTAAAAGGCTTGATCATTATAATGACGATAACATTAACATACTATTTCTTTGATGACACTAAAAGAGTTTAGGTTTTAGTCAAAAATTCAAAATAAAATCTAAACAATATTGTGTTATATAAGATAAAGCTAACAATTTTTTGATGATAGTAAAAGGGTTTAGGTTTCATTCAAAAATTCAAAATAAAATTTAAACAATGTTGTTTTATATAAGATGAAGCTAACAATACTTTAGCAAAAAATAATGAGAATTAGGGCATAATGAGAACAATGAAAAAGAAAATGGCTAGGACACAAATTTTATAAACATTCTCTATAATTCAATGCTCCATTGTAATTAAAGACAAATGCACAATAGTTAAGAGAGTCAAACATTTTTTATTCTTGATATATCAACACACAATAAGATTCAAAGCCTCAAATCATTCAAATGCATTGGAAAACCCTTGTTGGAAGAATTTAGAGAAAGCTATATAGACTAAAATGGAAGTACCTAAAGCCAAATTTGATGACGAAAAAATGGAAGTAGAGGATGAAGATTAGAGAATGAATTTATTGGGAACTGCATGCTTAAATAATTTAGTGAAAGACAAACTAAAATGAAAGTACTTGAAGCCAAATTTGATGACCAAATCAAGGGAGTTGATGATGAAGAGTAGATAATAACTTTACAAAGGAAGAACTAATTTTTTATCACCAATTTGGAGACAAACACGATGAAACTTTGAAATTCCATCTTCTTATGGTATTATTAATATCATTATTGAATGCTAAACTCAAATTATAATTTTGTTCTTTTTAAGAGAGGTGCCAACATAAATATTTTTTAGTACGTTCAAATGAATTGGGAAAATGGGGATTAGTAGATTAGCACAATAGGAGGTTTACAAAAAGGATATGTTTTGTGTATGCTTAAATCTATTGAACATGCTCAGTCCATACTAAAATATGGCACATGGGCTACATGTGGATAATTATGTTACCTCTTGGATTGGAATTTCTCTTTCATGGTATCCAATGTCGATAAAATTATTATATTTAAACATAGCATTTTGACCTTTGTTGAATGAAATTGTAGATTGACTTAGCAACATTATTTGACACAAACATAAGGTTAATCCCATAATAGCGTATCCCACTTTTTGGTCATAGTAAAAAATTGAAATTAGCTTGTTTTACTAAATTTTCACCTGTTGTCACCTATAGCAACTAAACCATTAAGAATTTGAAGATGATGTGAGCTAACTATTTTGAGATTTCATGTGTAGATCCTACATACATACATATAATTTTTTTAATATAAATTTTCATAACTTATTTTTTATAGTTAATAGTACTTTTAAAAAGTGACATTTATTCTATAATGCATTCTTTTACAAAATTGATAAATTTATATATTCTTCACATGGATTGGTAACACCAATATCTAGTGCACATATTTTTTTTTGTAATTTTCTTGCATATTATTTATTACTAATTTTTTATGTGAGATTAATTATAATTTAGACAAATTTATTCTATAACATTTTTTTGTATATATCCAAATTAACTTTTTTTGTTTAAATAAGGACTTCAATATGTTATGTGTAAATTATTTTTTAAATTCTCTATTTCTCTAGTTCACTAGAAAAAAAAACATAAATATAATAAACAAGTTAAATATATTAAAAATTATACTTTTTGGATAACTTATTCTAAGGGCTTTGATCCTAAAAATTATCTTGTGATGTTGATTTCATTTGCTAGTCCAACCCAAGGTTTGAAATAGAAAAAAAGAGGACCAGCGTGGAAAGGTCCATCCAAGGACCTTAAAATGAATTCAAGAAAGCAATAAGAAAATTCCTTAGACTTAGATTTCTAAGACAAATCCAAGCCTAAGGCTTAATGGTAATTGTTAATAAATATTCAATGAGCTCCCTTCGAGTGTATTTTCCTCTATGTATCGGCCTGCGCATTGCAGGAATTCCACTTGGCCTTTTATCAAAGTCAGCTTTCCCCCCTTCCACGTGTCTGCTTTGCGCACCCCGAAGGTTTTCCCTTCCTTTAGCATCTCGGGAATTCCCACTATACTTCCATGTGTCGTAGCTGTGGGCCATTTTTTATCATTCCTTTTTGCTTCCTCATCGGGCTCCGCTCGAGTGCCACGTGCTCTCATTCCCAAAGAAATATGGCGAGCCCCACAATTGTTGTCTGCGATGCACTCTTGCTATGTGTCTACCCTTCGCAAATCTTTCAACGAGGGGATGAAATAATGACCGTGGGCAACGAAATGCTACCACGCGTCTTTTTTGTGCCTGGCCAATGATCGTTTCCTCTGCTTTTGGATAAAGCTCTGCCCACTCAACATGTGTAGCCTTGGCGTAAGTCTTCATCGGCGAGAGATAAAGGTTCGCGCGGGTAGCGAAATGCTGCCACGTGCCTATTTGACAGATCTCATTTTCGGGTGATGAATCAAGAAAACTAAATGTTGCGATTAGCCGCCACATGTCATAATCATTTGCATGAGATGGTGACACTTGTCTGTTTTAACCTTTTCGGGACCACTGCCATCATTTGCAAGAGATGCACATGTGCCTAGAATGACTAGATGCATGGTTTCAAATATTTTTTGTTGCAATGGCTTGGGGAATATTCTTATTTCTACATCATTTCTAGGGGATAGCAAATCTTTTCGGTGGCTGTTCTCCGAAGCAATGGGAGTTTTTTTGCTATATATACTTTTCTTTGTTGAGAGAAAAGGGTCCAAAATTTTGAAGGAACACTAGTTTTAGGAAAAGACGTCAGGCCTTTATTACTATTTTATTCTATTACAAAAGACTTTCAGACTGTGCCAATTGTTCGGCCTTTATGTTCTTTCATGCTATTTGATTAAACTGTAAATTGTGCTTTTATTGTCTGGACATTTCATTTGAGAGCTTCTATATATATTGAATGCAAGTTTGCTAGTCTAGATCATGTCTAATGACTCTTCTTGGCAGTGGGAATGTATGCAATGTTATTTTATGTCAATAAATGGATTGTCTGTGCTATTATTTTTAGTTTATGCTCTTCTAGAATACTACAAATACCAATTGGGCCCTTATATCTATGATTTGTTGTGCCTATCATTAAGTATTGGCGCATCGCCTTAGGTTAGACTTTATTTTATTATATTTGTTTCCTTTTCCCTTTCCAAACCCCTATTATAGAAGAAGTTGGCTTCTCTAAAAACCCAGAGGTCACTTAGTTTAGCGCAAAAGGTCCCCCATAAACTGAGTTTCCCATAAGACAGTATTACCTTGTCAAATTTTGGTGTCAACAGTTTGTTCTTTTTCCTGGCACACCCGGTGGGACAAAGCTTAAATGAATTTGTGTTTTAGAAGGGTGTATGAGTCATCGGCTTGTAACTAGATCCCAAATTGTAAGTAGCCCTAGTTTATGACTATCTCCACTAGGAACAATGCAGGCTGCAAATCAATTGGTAATCATTCCACTCCTGCCACCCGTTCCTCTAACCATGTTGCCAGCCACCAACAGAAATTACTTGGCATGGGACACCGAAAGTCCCCTAGCAACTCCAGTAGCGCCCGTTGTCCTGGGTGTTATCCTGATTTTAGCTATGAAAGCTATACCTAATTTTACCGAAGAAGGCTCAAGAACACCCACAGAACATCTGCAAGATGTGGCGGATGTGTCTCTGGTGCACGGGATCACAACGCAGAATGTAGCCCTAAGGCTTCTCGCCACGTCTTTTAAAGGCAAGGCACTGGATTGGTACCGAACATTGTCACCTAGCACTATTCGCACTTGGGATGAGCTCAGAGATCCATTCTATGAGAGGATCTCAAATGATGGAGATCGCTCTTCACTATATTATCAACTATTTGTCATAAAATGAGCTCCCCAGGAAGTTTTGACGGACTTTAATGCCCGATTCCACATGAATTGGTAGAGGATCCTTGTTACTATACGCCCGACTCCTGAGTTGGCATTCATATTTTATCTGAAGTCCATCAATCCTGACATTTCTATGATGATCAAGTCTTTGGGAGGAGCTACTCTACCAGATGCTTACGGTGTCGTTGTCCAAGTCGAGAATCATCTGATAGATTGTGGAAATTTTCCTCCTCAACCTATCATGCCTATATTTCCTAAAATATTGATTCCCGCACAAAAAGTCACATCAACTAGCATATCAACACCTCTAAAGCCTACCTATCAAAATTATCAAGGCAGACAGCCCTCATATCATCAGAATCAATACCAAGGCGGTTCTCGTACTAATTCACCAGCTCCGACGGTCAACCAAATAGTGTCAGTGCCTACTCCACTGACGAGCGCTTCACCAAGCTCGAGTAGGGAATTGACTGTAGGGAAGAATAACCTCATTCATGACATCAATATGTGGTGCTTCCCTTGCAGCAATGCGCATATGCCCTGAAACTGTCCGTGTGGCAACTTACAACAAAAGGCGGTGGAAAAACACAACCAAGGCGCGACGCCAAACCACGAGGGTTATGTATATCCCTCGGCACAAATGGAGAGTGCGGTTCTTACTACGCAAATGCAAAGGATGTCTCTAGAACAAGAATCTGACATTGCTCTTGATCACGTGCTCTTCTCATGGATGGAGGAAGAAGAAACAGTGTTTGCTAATGTTATGTTCATATACAAAACACCATAAGTATAATTTGACTATAACACGTGCTCAAAGAGGAGATTTGCCAGTGAGTCAATTGTTCCGCATCTAGCCAGCCTACAACTTAAAGGTGCTTCTGATCAAATTCCTGGAATTTCCACTACCCCACTACCATCTCAACCACAAAAGGAAATTATTATAACAAAAGCCAAGGAGCAGAAACCTCTGAGTTTTCCACCTTTTGGTGTGGTAGAACAATTGAAGAAATCATCTGCTAATGTGTCTCTATGGGACATTCTAGCTATCCCAGAGCAAAAAACAAGTTATTACAAAAGGTGCTTCAGGGAGAGGTCAATGTAGCGCCAACAGAGCAGTTAGCCAATGTAGAGGTTGTTAATCAACTATCGTTGGCTAAAGTCCTTACAAACAATACAAAATAATCCCCTATCAAAGTTAGAGATAAGTTGAAGCCCCAACCCTTCTTCTTAACTCTCATTATAGGAAATAAGTTATTGTACAATGCTATGATTGATTCTGGCACCAGCACCACGCTTATGCCTAAACAAATAGCCGAATCTTTAGGACTTGGCTATGAACCTATGAAAAGGGGAGTAATCCAGCTTGATGGGAACAAAGTTGAAACCATAGGTGTCATCAAGGAACTTCCTTTAACTCTATTTGCTTGCCCTAGTATCACAGTGCCGCAAGATATTGTGATCATAGATGTCCCTCCAATGTTCGGTCTTTGTCTATCCCAAGAATTTACTTCAAAGGTGGGTGGATACCTGTCATTGGATTGGTCACATCTAATTCTTAGAACCAAGCACGATGCAAAAATGAAGATAGAATTAGAGGCTTTGCATTCTGAACATGTAGCGGATGAAGCCCTACTCAATTTTGAAGTCGCGCATACCTCTATCACCAAGCAATAAATGTATTGCGTTGAATTACTAGAGGAGGAAAAGGTGAGCAGAGACTGAGATGACCAAGAGGATGCTCTGTTGAGTGAACACATGGATAGTGACCCTTTCGGCAATTATCATGCTATAGGATTGGGCACCTATGTAATTTATGATGAAGACCAAGTGCTCCCGAAGGTTGCCAAAGACTTCAAAGGTAGCCAAGCAAATGAGCTATGGACATTGTACTTTGACAGAGCAAGAGGTAAAGTAGGCACTGGAGTGGGGATATGTTTAATATCCCCACAAGATGAAAAGATACTAAGGTCTTTCTGCTTCCATTTCGCTTGTTCAAACAATGAGGCTGAATATGAAGGATTAGTTCAAGGTTTAAGCCTTGTAGAGCGAATGGGCATTAAGCAATTAATGGTGTTCGGAGATTCCGAACTAGTAGTCAACCAAGTCCGAGGGATTTCCGTGGCAAGGAATCTCTGCATGAGTTCCTATCAGCACCGAGTCTAGGACTTGGTTGAGATTTTTGAAGCCTTCAACATCCAGACTGTTCCTTGAGGACAAAATGGCGACGTAGACCACATGGCCGTGATTGGTGCTCAGTTTGATCCTACCTCTAGCCTTATACATAACGAAAACTTTGTACGACTAATAGTCCGACCGGCGATTCTTGACAATGATCAGAGTTGGCAGTTTTTTGAAAGTGATGAACACATCGCCTTGTTCATCCAATAGTCAAGGGAATTCGCCGATCAACTTCAACCAAAGATTGTCGAGGCTTATGAAGGACAAATTATGCAGCTCAAATCCAACAAGCTTCCGAAAGGATTGGTTACTCTAAAAAAAAAAATTATTGTAATGATGCAAGAAATGATAGACGAAAGTTTGTGGCAGAAAAAAGTGATTACGTAGACCTTCGAGTCTCAGATGACAGAAAACTTCGAGTTGGGAAAGATGTCCCGCACCATGATAAAGAAAGACTCATCAATTTCTGTGAGAAATATGGACTAGTGGCCTGGTCCTACGATGATCAGGAGGGATATGATCCTGATATCATTCAACACATGATCGAGCTGACAGAAGGTGCAAAACCAGTCTGAAAAAAGAAGAGGTCAGTAAACCCCAAAATTGAAGCACTAATGGCACAAGAGCTAACCAAGCTAATTGAGTCACACATTGTCTTCTCAATCAAGCATAGTACTTGGGTATCCAATCTGGTCCTAGTCCGAAAGAAGAATGGAGATATCCGCTTGTGTGTGGACTTCCGAGACCTAAACAAAGCATCTCTGGAGGATCACTATTTGTTGCCTTCGATGGAGTCAATCCTATAAACGGTAGCAGGATCGGAAAAGTTTTCTCTATTGGACGACTTCTCTAGTTACAATCATATCCGAGTTAAGAAGGAGGATCAGCACAAGACCACGTTCACTACAAAGTGGGGAACATTTGCATATGCTAAAATGCCTTTTGGTTTATCCAACACAGGGGCAACATTCCAACGGGCGATGGACACCGCTTTCAGCGAGCTAATCAATAATTTTATTCTAATCTATTTAGATGATCTTATTGTGTTTTCTAAATCTAAGGATGATCATTTTGACCACTTAGAAATAGTTTTTCAAAAGTATCAGGAGTTCAGAGTTTCCCTAAATCTAAAAAAATGTGTATTCGAAGTACCGCAAGGCAAGCTATTAAGACATGTGGTATCCAAGGAAGGAGTTTCAATTGATCCCGAATGGGTGAAAGCTATTAAGGAACTTCCCCTTCCAGTGAATAAGAAAGGTGTTTAGTCCTTCCTAGGCAAGGTAAATTTTGTTAGCAAGTTTATTTTTGACTTTGTGGGAATAAATAAGCCGATCACCCTGATGCTTAAAAAGGATCAAGCATTCAAGTGGACGAACGAAGCTTGGGCAACCTTTGAAAAAGTCAGGATGTTATTTCCGCAGCTCTGGTACTAGTTAATCCAGATTTATCTAAGGATTTTATAATGTATACATTCAGTAGCAAGTCTAGTATTGCTACTATCTTAACCCAAAAGGATAACGAAGGAAAGGGAGAACATCCAGTGGCATTCTACTCCCGAAACCTAAAGGAATATGAGATAAATTATAATTTTTTCAAAAGACAAGCCTTTGCAATAGTGAAGGGACTTAAAAGGTTCCACCATCTAATTTCCTGCAACAAAGTGTTTGTTTATGTCACACATTTCAATGTGCGTGAATATATCATGGAGGGAGAAATCATAGAAAAAAGAGCTAATTGGATCACCAAGATCCTTGAATATGACATTGAGGTCAAACCCACTAAAACTGTCTAAGGAAGAGGACTGTGCGAATACATGGCACAAAACGAGGAGATACCCGCTGAAGGAGAGCAACCGGAGCTTATTCTGATAAATGAGTTAGAATCTGAGTGTTGCTAGCTAATAGATAGAATGAAGTTTATGCAAACATGAAAGTATCTGCCAAGTATTTCCTCCCAAAAGAGGAGATACTATCGGCTGCAAAATTGCAAATATGCGCTAGTGGAAGGGGTCCTTTTCAAAAGGAATTTCAATGGTCTCCTCCTGCGATGTGTTACTACAGAGCAAGCGAAGAGAATCCTTGACACATTCCACAACAATGCTGCGGGCGGACACTTCTCCACTAAGACCACCACCACCAAAATCATGTGTACAGGTTACTACTGGCCCACACTTTTCAACAACTCCCACTCTTTGGTAAAATTTTGCAAAAAATGCCAGCTCTTTACTAACAGAAGGAAGAATTTTGCAATGCCTCTCAAACCTCTAGTGGCGGACGAACTGTTTGCACAATGGGGCCTAGAATTCATCAGGATGATTAATCCTACTTCTAATGTCAGTCACAAGTGGATTTTGACCGCCATAGATTACTTCACAAGATGGACAGAGGTCGTTCCGCTTAAAAACATAACAGAGACAAAGATAGTGGATTTCCTCGAAGAGCTAGTGACAAGGTTCGATCCTCCAAAGACTATCATTTCTGATAATTCCAGAGCTTTCCTAGGTGCAAAGGTATGTCACTTTGCATTAACAAATGGCATATTCCTTAAGACATCATCAAATTATTACCTGCAGGGAAACGACCTAGTGGAGTCAACGAACAAGAACCTAGTTCAACTCCTTAAAATAATTGGTTCAGAACACCAAAGAGAATGGCATAAAAACCTTTTAGCGGCACTTTGGGAAAATTGCATAAATCCTAAGCAAGTCCTTAAGACTTCACCTTACGAGTTGGTATATGGGAAAGAGGCACTATTACCTATATCTAT
>VDFB02025663.1:0-28205 GCA_007258455.2 Sequoia sempervirens | reverse complement strand
GGGATCACAAGGCCCGACCAATTTCTGGACATTCTCTCATCCCAGGCAGTGAAAGTAGAGGAGCGGCAACCTTTAACTTTATTGTTTACTACCTCCACCAGGGCATTTTCAATTTTGAATTTCAAGTCGTCCAGAGGGGTTTCAAAATCTTTGAAGATCCTCTGGTTGCGCTCTTTCCAGAGATGCCAAACCAAGATGGACGAAGCACATTCCCAGATGCCGCCCCACAGGCCAGTAGATGGCCTTCTAGGCCAGCTTTGGAGAAAGTCAGATAGGCTGGCATTTCTACACGCTCACCAAGTTTTTCCAAACCACCCAAAGAATTACCGGGCGAAGGGTACTGAGCAAGGTGCTCTGCCAAGTTTCCACCGCAGCCTTTGCATAGTGGGTATCTAGAGGGCCCAACCACCTCGACATCTCGAGCTCCCCGCTGAGGATCTTGTGGTGGAGGGCGGTCTAAAGAAACGCCCCAACTTTAGGGAGAACGTGCTTACCCCAACAGAGGTCCTTGCGCCAATCCATCACCTCTCTAATAGCATTTTGGATTTGGTATCCAAGTTTCATCGTGTAGTTACCGGATTTGGCACCACACCAAACAATAACATCTGCATTTGTGTTTAATTTTATATTGCGGTCCTGGATGGTTTTAACAAAGGATTGTTTGATTCTGGCATCCACCACTAGATTCTCCATGTGTCTCCAATGTGGTTGCAAGGTCAAGGGATCAATAGTGAAATAATCTCTAACTTTGGGGTCGATATGGGCAGACAGGAGCCTTCTTATTTCACTAAAAAGTATGTTATCTCCAAGAGGGGGTTGACCCTCCCATGAATCCAACCAAAAGTCAACAGAGGAACCGCTGTTAATGCTCCAGGAAACATGATCAGTGATGATGTGTCTGCACTCGCAAATATAGTTCCAGACAGCTGAGCCTTTAGGGGGATTGGCAATGGAAACTATTTGATTAGGATCCGTTGAGTCGAGGTACTTATGTTGCATTAGCCTGCACCAAGGTCTAGAGTGACAGCAAACCATTTTCCAGGTAAGTTTGGATCCCAAAGCTAAGTTCTATTGATGGATGTCCCTGATCCCCACCCCTCCAAACTGAGTTTCTTGGCAAACAGAATCCCATTTGATAAGGGGAATGCGATGAGTCTCATTCGAACCCTCCCAAAGAAACTTCTTGAATATACTTTCCATCGAAGATCTAGCTTTTCTTGTGAGTTTGAAGCAAGTCATGCCAAAGATTGGCATTGCGTTGAGAACAGCCTTAAGCATTGTAATTCTGCCAGCAAGGGAAAGCCACTTCCCTTTCCAGGAGGCAGCCTTTGATCTGCATTTGTCAATACAATCCACCCATAGGGAAGAACGAATGGCACCTTGGAAGAAAGGGGCGCCAAGATAGCAAGTGGGGAGGAGGTCGATTTGGAAACCGAGGATGGTAGAGATTCTTCTTTGAGTGGCATTCTTTGTATTGAAAAAGTAGATTTTTGTTTTGTCCTTATTTATAGTTTGCCCCAAGCATTTCCTAAAAAGTTCCAAGGACTCCTTAATGGATACAGCTTCATGAACGGTGGCCTCACCCAAGAGGAGAGTATCATCAGAGAACTGAATGTGGGTGAACGCCTCCAAAAGTCTGCAAGCTTTGATTCCCTTCCAGAGGCCCCTGCAGACATAATTGTTTATTAAGGCCCCGAGGGCTTCAGCCATTAGGACGTACAAGAAGGGAGAAAGAGGGTCACCCTGACGCAGACCTCTGGAGGAGTGAAAAAAACCACAGAGTGAGCCATTCATGATGATGGAGTAACGAACAATAGAGATGCAATAATAAATTTTTTCCACCCAAGCACTGCTGAAACCCAATTTGATCATAACCAAGCAGAGGAATCTCCAACTGACCGTGTCATACGCCTTTTTGATATCCAATTTAATGATCATTCCTTTAAGATTTTCCTTTTTGACTAAGTGAACTATTTCGTTTGCCAAGATGATACTGTCTGCAATGTCTCTGCCTAGGATAAAGCCATTTTGTTCTAGAGAGATCATTGAATTTAGCATGGGTTTTAACATGTTTGCCATAGATTTGGAGATAATTTTGTATAAAGTTGTGCATAAGGCTATCGGTCTAAAGTCGACAAAGGATTGTGTTTCAGCTTTCTTTGGTATGAGAGCAATTGCAGTGTTGTTGATGTCTTTAATGAATTTGTTCTTCTGCCAAAACTCAACGACCACCTCCCAAACATCGTGCCCCAGAAAGTGCCAACATTGCTGGTAGAAGAGAGCAGAGAAACTGTCAGTGCCCGGGGACTTATCGGGGTGCAGATCGAAAGTTGCCTTCTTAACCTCGGCCAATGTGAAAGGGGCCAAAATTTTGTCATTTGCCTCGCTTGGAACCACTTGCTTGATGTGGTTAATGATTTCAGATGGCAGCACATCCACACCACCCTCAGGAGCGAGGAGCTCGGAGAAATGACGGATAGCTTCCAGCTCGATATCTTCCACCTGCTCAAGAACCGACCCGTCAGGACCTTTGATTTTGTTGATTCTGTTGAAAGCCCTTTTGGCTTTGACAGAGTTGTGAAATTTTTTTGTACTACCATCCCCTGCTTCCAGCCGTGACTCTCTGGCTTTGGCTTTCCAGAATTCTTCAATTCTGGCAGAGACTTCACTCAGCCTGTCCTTTAGTACTTTTTCTTTCAAGAAATCATCATTGTTCATGTCGTTCTCTATTACCTTCTCAGCTTAATTTCCTTTTCTTCCAAGAAGATGTCCTTGAAACTCAACATGTTCCACTCTTTGAGATTACTTTTCAGATGTGAAAGTTTCTTGTAGAATATAAAGCTTTTGGTACCCCCTGATTTTGGGATTTCTTCCCACCGGGCAGCCATTAAACCAATTAGATCTGGATGATGGAGCCACATACGCTCAAATTTGAAATAAGAGTTCCTTGGTTTGCTCAAGGTAGATATTGCCAACGAGACAGGGAAGTGGTCAGAAATTGAGATGGGAAGAATAGAGGATTCAATGCCCAATGGGAGCTCCAACCAGTTTGCCGATAACAGGAACCTGTCCAGACGTTCCGCAATGTTGGTAAAGCCTTGTCTTCGATTTTTCCAGGTGAACTTCCCAACTTTAGGGGGAATATCCCACAATAAGTTATTGTCCACAAAGTTCCTGAAGTCTTTGATTACCATATTCTCACTTTGCAGGCCACTGCTCTTTTCATCCAATGCAAGGATGGCATTGAAGTCGCCGCCAAGAATAATGAGATCATTCTTCAGGTCACTCATGAAACGTGAAAGGCTATCCCACGTCTGACGTTTGTCTTTAGTCTTGGTAGGCCCATAGACGTTGAGAAGGTGGAACAAAAAATTGGAGCAGAGAGATCTAAAATTGCAATGGGCCCAGGAAGTAGTGCCACACCCACCCTCCATGATCACCGCACTAGGTTTCCATAAGAAACCAAGGCCCCCAGCACTACCAACAGCATCCACAGTCCAACCATTCCAGGACCGACAGTGTTTAACGAAAGAGTCAGCATCATCTGCTGACAACTTAGTCTCTTGGAGGATCACAATATCGACATCCAATCTGTCCAATTGGCGCTTAATCAGGCGCCTTTTGTTAGGGGCGTTTAAGCCCCTAACATTCCAAGAGGTGATCTTCATGGTTTTCCAGGAGAGGATACGCCTCCCTTGGATCTCAACAGGTATTCCTTAATCTTTGGCAGCCCCTGTTCTGTTGCAACCTCTTCCCTCTTTTGTTGAAGACTTTTACGGCCCTTGCTTTTTTTGGTTTTGGCTAGACCTCCAGAGGAAATTGCAGCCATCTGGTTAATGCTCCTGGGTTCCACAATCCCCAACACATCTCTGTCTCCCCCATCTTCGGACCAGATTTCATCCAAGGGTTCCGACCACTGCGCACCCGATATGTGATCAGGTCCAAAGGATTTAAGAACCACAGGGGCAAGGTAAGGAATGATCTGCCTTGAAACCGATGCAGCTTGATTTACTTCTGATTGTTCCTTTGTAACGGTTTCCTCTCTTGAAGCATCCACTGTAGTGGCAGTCACCACCACTAGGGGCATCGCGGGAACCAAACGATCATCGACCATGTTGCAACCAACTTGTGGTTCGGACACATCAATGGTTCTGAAGGGGATGATTTGCCTGGACGGCATTTTTGATAACTCAAGATGATCCAACGGGGTGGCCCATGCTGCTGAGGGCATGACCTTGGATTCGTTTGTTGCAATTGGAGGGAACTGGCAGACCAACGTGATGGGAGGGGGGGCATATTTCTTTTCCTTCTGCACCCAAATCTTTGGAATGGGGCGGGGGCACTGGGATTCTGAGTGCTTCCTACTACGGCAGCAAAGGCAAAAGAGTTTGTTTTCCTCCAGTTCGATATCCTGCTCCCAAACACCAGCAGATGATTTAATCTTGATCGACTTGGGAAGTTTTTTGATTGCAAGTAACTTAATTCAAGCGTAGTGAGCTGTATTTCCATTCCCCATATCTAGGTCGATTGCATGACCTAAGCCGTCACCAATCTTATAGAGGCATTCACCAGACCAAAACTCAAAAGGCAAGTGATAAAGATGAATCCAAATTGGACCAGCATAGGGTTCGAAGCCTCTGGGATCAAAACTATGGCACCATTTCTATGTGTACACAAAATCTCCCCCCATTCTCCAAGGCGACTTGTTCATGACCTCGTTTTTGGCCTCCTCGGAAGCCATGACCACCACGAAGAATTGTTTGGGAAGGAAAAAGACCTTCGCATTCTTGCCCCAATTCTCCCCAATCCATGAGTTGATCTTAGCCCTAGGCCTGAAAGTGCCCAGAACCCTAGCGATCACAGCCGTTTTTACCAGCGCATCGATGTCGTTATCTGCTTCCCTTGAGACGTCCACCTCGATCTGCGGAATGCGACAATCGACACTGCTCTTTTTTGCCATTCTCCGTTATTATTTTACCTCAATGGATTAAATATTGACTATTGTATAGATTTATAAAAAAAAATTCAATAAATAAATTTAATATTGGTTATCCTAAAGGTGTCATACTATAGTAAATTAATGGATTAAATATTTAATAGTATTATTGTAAGGTTATTATTTTTATTTATGTTATTATTGTATAGATTTAGTATTTAATAAATTTTAATAATTTTAAATCAATGTTAGATATTTTATATAAATAATAGTCTATATGGGTTAATTAATGGTTAGTTTTGGAAAAAAAAATTGATAAAAAGTAAGGTAATGTTTCAAGGTATTTTAATGATTTTATAAAACCATCTTATATTTTTCTATAAAATGTTTGAGTAAAATATTATTAAATTTCCAAAGAACTTTTATAGATTAAAATGTTACATATTGTTGTTTACTTTATGTATTATTTTAGAGTGTATTTGCATTATTGAGTATTGTATAGATTTATCAAAAAAAAACTCTATAAATAAAATTAATATTTTTTTAATTTGAATTTGAATAAATATTTGAATTAAATTTATATTTAACTAGTCAAGATCAACATTAAAAATATGATAATGGATTAAAACCTTAATACTTAGTGGAGATTGACAGGGGTGTGTAATGCCCTTGCTTTGTACTTTTTTTTTTAATTTGAATAAATTTTTACCCCTTTTAGTTTAAATCTATATAATAATAACCTTAAAAATAAATAAAAATAGTAACATTACAATAATTCTATTAAATATTGTATAACCAATATTGTTAAATGTTGGATACCATCTTCTATGTAATATTAATGGATGTACTATATTAAGATAATCCATTAAGGTATTTAAGGCTTGTAAATTAATTATACTATTAAGTTTTTAATCCATGATCATATTTTAATTAAATTAAATTTAAAATATTCTTTCAAATTCAGATTAAAAAAATATTAAATTTATTTATAGAGTTATTTTTGGATAAATCTATACAATAGTCAATAATGCAAATACACTATAAAATAATACATAAAGAAAATAACAATATGTAATATTTTAATCTATAAAAAATCTTTGAAAATTTAACCATTGAGGAATGCAATATCAAATCTTTTACTCAACCCTTTAATACACACATAGAAAATGGTTTTATACAAGCATTAAAATAGGTTGAAACATTACCTTACTTTTTGTAAAAAAAAAACAGAATTCCAAATATTACATATTAATTAACCTCATATAAAGTGTTATTTATATAAAATATCCAACATTTATTTAAAATTATTAAAATCTATTAAATACTAAATCTATAAAATAATAACCTTAAAAATAATAACCTTACAATAATTTTATTAAATATTTACTCCATTAATTTACTATAGTATGACACCATTAGTATAACCAATATTGTTAAATGTTGGATACTATTGTCTATGGAATATTAATGGATATACTATATTAAGGTAATCCATTAAGGTATTTAAAGCTTGTAAATTAAGTATACTATTAAGTTTTTAATCTATTATCATATTTTTAATGTTGGATCCCAATACATTGACTGATTAGATATAAATTTAATTAAAAATATCTATTTCAAATTCAAATTAAAATAAATATTAAATTTATTTATAGAGTTATTTTTTGATAAATATATACAATATTCCATACAAATACACTCTAAAATTATACATAAAGAAAATAACAATATATAATATTTTAATTTATTAAAATTCTTTGAAAATTTAACTACCAAGGAATGCAATATCAAATTTTTTAATCAACTCTTTAATATAAATTTAATCCATGGTTCAATGTAAATTCTTATTACAATATTATACGGTTAAATTTTTAATCCATTATTATACTTAGAAAACCTTTAATTATCATTAAAAAACTAAAGATGTTATTGGAGTTTAATAAAGTTAAAGGAATAAATTGATTAAAAGATATTCTAAGAAATAAAAATAAACTCCATTTTGATAAACTATTAAAAGATGAGTAAATATAAGAATAAAGAAATGTTAGATATTTTATATAAATAAGAGTTTATATAACAATAAAGATCAATTATTTTTATTATTTAATTAACCGTCATCTTTAATATTAAGAATAAACTTATTGTAGAATTTTATAAATTATGAAGGCAGTGGCTAATGTAACTAATTATGAAGGCAGCGGCTATCTATTGCTCGGCCTTGCTGATCGTGCACATACTTCGACAATGATGTGACACTACTGCAGGACAAACGCATCTCACTCCAGCATCTCACTTCAACGGTGACGGTGAAAAGAAAACGGAAAATGGAAAAGGTTAAAAATATTGACCGGTCAGAGCTTAGTGTGTGACACTTAAGCCCAGCCAAACATGTATAGCAAAACAAACTTTTATACGCTTCTACGTATACGTGTGAATATGTGTGGTAAAGATTATTTTCTTGCTGAAAAGTAAGTTAATTTTCGTATATTAATAAATATTTCTAGGATAAATCAGGGAAAACAAAAATATATAAAATATTGTTGAATTGATCTCGAAAGCATCCTATGTAATATAATAAATCAAATAAAAATATACTAGCAATTGCACCATAGTGTACAATAGGTATGCCGAAGAAGTATGGAAGGTTAATTAGGATAATTTTTGGTCTATTTTTGCATACATTTATGTAGTACATGAGGTCAATTGATAGACCATTTAGCAAATGATGTTGTTTGTGCAACAAAGATCTCAATGAAGAAGTGATAGCAAGAAATTTTCTCGAACATTTTTGACCAAGAAAACCCTAGGCCTGCCAAAGGATTTAACATTGTTACGTTACAACCATCCGTTCTTTTCAATCATAGTTTGTTGAATAAAATCTCTAAAACGTTATATGGAAAGTTATGGAAGGTTAGTTGGGGAGAGTTTTTGGTCTGATTTTTAGCAAATCATATCCTTTTGTTTAAAATGTGGACACGAAACTTTAGAATATCAACATCATGATTGCTTTTTAAATCTGTAGGATGAGTTTTCTGTATTCAACTGCATGTTACTTTCCTTTGTTATAAAAATTCAGAAATTCACATTATAAATCTTATTGTTAAAAATTATAGAATGACTGAGAGGAGAGGCATTGTTGGAGTCAATTCAGTGATGTCTTGAGCTAGAACAGATGGTATAAAGTTAAAAGATACAGAGGAGTGAGATAAGGATGCCTAATAGCAGCTTGTGGGCATGTATGGTCATGTATTGTACTACTAAACAAGTTGCTTGCACTTATGATGTTGCTTTTTTTTGCTTGTGCAACCCTTACATAATGTTAGAAGTAATGTTGAATAGGTATCTTGTAAGATTCGATGACAACATGATGCCAGCTAATTTTCAGGAAAGTTTCTTTCGTGGGCTAAAGTAAAACACCTGAAAATGACTTCATTGGAGTATATTTGTACAACTTGTGGATGTAAGAGTTTCTTGCAGAGTTTTTGTATTCTATAAGCTTTTTTAATTGAATTAAAATGAGACTGAGGCTGGAATTGTTCAGTTTTAAGAGTACATGCATTATTTTAATGGAAATACCAGTGTTTGCTATAATAATGTAATTACATTAAACAATCTTATAAATTGACCATTACAATGAGTGATTCTAAAAATGGCAAGTTCTACCAATTTTGCATCGACAAATGGCATACAGTAAGACATTTATGTGAATTGGTTTGTATGGAGAAGCCTCATACCCTTCCTTGTTAGATAGTTTGTAAAAAAATTGGGATTCTCTAGCAAGGGGCAATTCTACCTCTAGATTTGCAAATTTTTCACGCATCTCAAGAGGCGCAATGTGACAACTCAGCCCTATGACCAATATGCAGTTCTTCTCCCTTGTGTATCCTGCTCCCTCAATAATGACTAGAACAAAAAACAATAAGATTAACCATTCACAAAATTATCCACAAGATAAATAAACAGTGCAAAAATCAAAGATTATCATCCAAAAATTCATAGAAATAGTCAACTAATTGCCCACATAAAACATCCACTCAACCCAAAAACACTCCCCCATCGCTGCTTATTTGTAAGCAGCAATCAATAAATTGCGTGAAAATAATAATGCCATGACTAAAAAGAAATGTCGACAGTTTCCAAATCAAGCTTTCAGAAAACAAATTGTTAGAAGATTTTGAAACATTTAATTCAATTGTATTCCTAAGGAAGGAACCCAAAGGAGACTTGAATGACACATCAAAGGATCTTGGATCAAAATTGTATAGGGGCATCTGAAGATCAGCACCCTGGTTTGTCGATGCTTCAACTTGGCAATGATTACAATCACCTATAGGGATGCCAAACCTAGTGTGCACCAAAAAAACTAAATAAACCCCTATCCATACATACATTTTCCACATGACCCTAAGGAAAGTAGTAAACCCTTTCACCAACACGACGTACAATCACAAGAGGACCAGCACAGGCATACCACAACTCCTCGTAAAGCCCCCCACAATCACTCCCTACACCAAATCTAAGTCCAACCCATCAAAGAAACAAGCAGATCAGTTATATGCCAGAATGGGTACTTTCTAGGGTCATAAAAAAATGCAAAAGAAGAGGGGGAAAAAATATCAAATGAACTAAACCCAATCTTGTCAGAATATTCTTGAATCAAATGGAATTTTTATACGACGTTCATTCCAGAAGCTCTAAAAGACAATACAACCAAAATTCAATCTATTCAATGATTGACGTTATTTTGTTATTTCTTATCTTCTTAAGAACACCTTATTTTGTTTGCTTCATCTTTTATAATATGATGCTTAAGGAATTAAATTTGTAACAAATCATTTATTTGAGGGAATTTTCCTCTTTGAAAAAAATGTTGGGTTATAACAATTTCTACAATAAGCTAAATTCTAAACAAATAGATGAAACACTAAAAGCACTCAACGTGGTAGCTATGTAGCTATCAATCACAACATTTTGCATCTAGTTATAGTAAATGATATTCAATTGAGGACTACTAGAGAAAACTTAAAAGAAAACAATTAGGTTCAGAATAATTAAAATTCTCCATCCCAAGTCAAGTAAAGGTAGGTTCATATAGTAAAATCATAAAACTTCCAAGAGAGAACACATGGGTTCAAACGTCAACATTCAGCTTTCTAAAAGGCATTAAAGGCAATATTTATTAAAAGAATGTGTAATACTATAGAGTTCATTGACACATTTCTTCCATTGCCCTTCTTCCTGTGATTGAGGAAAATTTGCAATAAAAGAGTCTTGGATGTTGTGAAGCACAAGCCCTTTATGCTTTCCTACTTCATCACTTGTTGTATCTTCTTCTAGGAAGATTATAACATATGAAACAATTGGAAGAGCATGATGTTGTTCGGCCCCAAGTATCATCTATGTGTTCCCCAAAAAAATTTATTTCCAAATGAACACTTGACATAGGGTTATTGTTCATGTATACACTTAAATGTTATCATCATTTGTTGTCAATTAATTAATTGCATCATATCATCACATTTCATTAGCTAATTATCATTAATTAATTAAAAAAAAATCTTGATTATTTTATCAACTAATTAGTTCTCATCTTTATCCACTATATATCAAATCACAATTTATTATTAGTTAATTAATAAATTTCCATAAATAAACACATAATTAATTTTCATACACAGTTAATAATCTTGTCAACATGTCATTTTCAAAAGGCAACCTCTTCCACTCATTCAACTTTTAAATTACTCGATTAATGCACATGTGCATTCCTAAATGGAATAAATTAAAAAAATTAAAGGTAGCACAAATCTTTTAAATCAAAATCAAGTTGCTAAATCAAATGAATTGATCTCAATCATTCATCTTCTCATCCATAAACCTATAAATTTACCTCTTCTTCCTCAATTTAACATATGGACAAATTTACGAGTCATCATGTTGCAAAAATCTTGCACAAATGTCTAAGCATCCACACTCCATCATGATACGAGTAAATAAACTTCATCACTCTATCAAGATTTGAATGGTTTTAGAATAATATATTTTAATTATTATTTTGATTAACTCTGACAATGTCTTCGTGGCTAAAGATGTATGTCCATATGAAGCTAGACTAGGAACCAATAATGAAGATAACTCAATTAGCAATATGTTTTCCCATTATTGAAGTTGGAACAAACCTTCAATTCCCTCTTTATATTGATGGGATTGGATAGTCTTGACACAATCCATTTTTCAATTGCAAGTTTGATCTTATTAAAAAAAAAATATTGTAACAAATTCATAAATATGATAAGCTTCTAATATTTTCCCTATTTTGGTTGAGGCCTCAAAAGTATTGAATTCCTAGAAATGATGCATAATATGGGTCTTATAATGGTTGATTTTAGCTTCAATGATAATTTTATGTTGATATTATGTAAGTAAATGCATTGAATGTTCAATGGTTGTACTCTCTAGGAACATATATGCAATCACCAAGAATGGTTCTTCACATTAAAGCAAGGGAACCATGAATATACTATCAAATCCTTATCTCCAACATAATTTTAATATGGTCTTTTAATCTCAAGTGAATGTAATTTTGAATAAGAGAAAATTTGTATTTACATCCCACTTGTATTGTATGTGTGTGGATTCTTCTAGAGAGATTTGAGAGTTACTTTTCAAGTATAAGGTAATTTTCCAAGATCTACCAAAGATAAATGATTATCTTCCTCCCACATTATGAATGGATAATGATTGCCTTCTGAATGCTTTATTTATTCTTCCCATGAAATGAGATGACAAAAACAAAAATTACAAGGAAACCCAAAAAGAAAAATTAATAATGCCACAGGTTGCAGAGGACTCACTGTGGGCACGAAATTCAGACCCTGGACTCATCCAGGTGCATCCCACCCAAATCCAAGGCCCAAAGTGCATGCCTTGCCTGCATCCACAGTGGACCTAACCACAAATGAGACAGACCCAGATTTGGGGTTTTTTTTGAGAGAACAGGTAACTTAGACTTGAGCAACATCATGGGAGAAAATGTGACAAATAATTGACTAAAGCAAGAACCACCTAATTGGCACAAAATCTTGTATGAAAATCATGGCCTCATAAGATTCATGTGCTTCTTCTGATAGTGAACCAAAAATTGCTTTACAAAGAAAGAATTGGTACAACTTGACACTGTCAAACAAAACAATGCATAGTAAGCTTTTTAGTACACATTATACTGGGGGGGGGAATGTTTCAGAAAAAAGGTATGCATAATAAGCAACTACATGGCACAAAATCTTGTATGAAAATCATGGCCTTACAACATTCATATGTGACCTCTAATAGCAAACCCAGACAAAAGGGAAACATAGAGGGTGTTTGAAAGGCTCCTTACATGAAACATTGACCATTGTCATTGTAACAAAAAACACCTTTAAAAAGTAAAAACCATTAACACCACTCTAGATTGCACAAGCAATGGCCTGGAAATAGCACAAATACCCTGTAAATATGCAACCTTAAATAATTTATTTATTTTAAATTATCACGTTAATTATAATACAGACAAATACAATTTTTGTAACTCCTATAAAAGATAAATATGATAAAACTTCATTTACAATACCGAGCATTCCAAATTTTGGTATACTCCAGCATAAAGTAGCAAACATATTTACCAATTATGTTTATACCTTTGGTTACAGAATAGTAATACGTCTCCAATAACTTCACTTGAGAAAATAAATGCTTGAGCATTGCTATAACCATAAGGTTTGGATTTGCTATTAAGACATAAAAGTTGATTATACATTACCAACCTACCAGCCTATACAAGAGTGAGCTGTAATAGAAGGCCCAATTAGGGACATCAGAGCTAGCCATAAACATCGGGTTTATGACAACCAATAGCAATACACTCAGTTAACACCTTGGACAGTGACAGACATCATCTACTTCCCTTATACTTGAATGATATCTTAAAATATCCATGTTTGTCCCTACCGAATACACCAACAATTGTAATCTTTCTGCTAAGGTATACAACACCAAAGATTTATAGGTGCCACAAAAAATTGCACATGCAACTTGAAGTAGACCAAGGAAAGACATTCTCCCAAGGTCATCTAAACTTTAACGCATATCCTACAAGGTGGACTTCATCTGCAACAAACATAAACATTATAAAGACCAGTAGCCTTGCTTCATATTAAATGTCCAACCAGAGAATGCTTGTAAATAAAGGATTGTGGTAGACCTTAATACCAGTGCTTAGTGTCATCTGTACCCCTTTTTGATCTCCTTTTGTTACTGGTAGAGGCTTTAGAACTGCTGCCTTTAGCTCTAGCTAGTATATTATTTACATCAGATAAACCATTCTCTAAAGCTTGAAGTAGATTCTCAAAATAATTACGGGTTACACTGCAACAATAAAAAAACCTTAAGGACAATGGAGATACACTAAAAATAGGTAAACATACGCAAAACTAAATTTGGAATTGGAAAATACCTGGTAAGACCTGCAAGCTTTGTATGGAAGTCATTAAAATCTTTTACAACAGTTTCACCCTCAATATAACCTTGCAATTCTTTCTCAGCACACTGATGAAGTCCTTCTAAACCAAATTTGACTTCACCTGAAAAAGACGGTGCAAAACACTATCTTGCCTTAGAAACCACGTTAATTGCTACAAGCCACTATCATATATTGCTTAATAGCAAGCATTGTTTACTCACGGAAGTAACTTGATCGATTGATACAGAATAAGCGAGAATAGAAAACAACAGTAATGAACACAACAACTACTTACAAATGCATATGCATAGAATAAAGTTGTATTATTCATTGAATAGGCAATAAGTACAACATCCAAAAAGTTTGTGTTGTCCCCGACTACAAGTAAATTTATGCATGGACATCCATCAAGCATATAAAGGATAGAGGAACTTTGTCGATATTATAGTCAAAAACTGCCCTTGTAGAAATGCATGCAAAAACTAGAAGCATTCACAAGGCAAGTAATCGCTTGACAAAATACGAAAAATAGTCAAGTTATGTACAAAATGGATTCACTAAAAGGCTTCAAAACTTTCAAGCAAATGCAATTGGCAGCTATAAAGCCAAATTCACAACCTTTGCCTTGCCATGCCAAAATGGGAGCTTTGGAATAGGGTATGAAAATTCATCAAAGCATAATGGAAGAGGATTTTTTTGATTTTTTCCCTATGCTTTTGTTTTGTAGTTGTTTTAGTAGCTCCATTGTGCATTATGTAGAATGCAGACCTCTCTCTGTCCTGCCATTGAAAATGAGAAGCAAACAAACATATAGAGATATGCCTTACAAAGGCATGGTTACAGACCATAGCCTGAGATGGATTTTCAACATTGTGGACAATGTCCTACTCTTTTCTTACATTAAGGATATCCTGCATAAAAAAGGTTTGAGAAAAATCAAAGTGCATCTGTCTAGTAGTCACCACCTGTTTGAGGAAGCACAAGTCAATTAGTTGTAATGCCAATTTTATTAATTGATATATGATTTAAATATGTCAGCTATGTAACTGTTAAATTTAGGAACATGATCCATTACCGCATCTCTGAATTTTCTTGAAACACAGGAGAGAAGCTTTAGTTCATCATGACGGAAATTACAAATTATTTTAACCTGTTATCAAAATTACAATCAAAAGGCCACTTCCAACATCACACAAGTTTGATTTAAATTTTTCATAGCCAGATTTAAGAATATAATTAATATGCTTGCAACCCAAATGTAAATCAGGGCAAGTATTAGCTTTGATATTAGTGTTCTAAAAAACATTAGCAATAATAAATTTTAATGCCCCTTCCCTGACTGGCCATATGCGGTTCGTCTCCCCTGCTACCGGGAAAAATTTTCTTAGATATGCTAAATTACACTTCCAGAAGTTCAAAGATGCTGAATTCAATTCAAAATTCCTGTCACTTGTTGCCTGAAGGCTCATTTTTCTCGTGACTATTTAGGCATATATTTGCATTAAAACCCTAAATTTTACGGAGACAAAAGGATAAGTAGAAATCCAAGGTTCTACTATTATAAAGCGAAAATAGAACTCCAATCAATTAGAATCAGATTCATCTAGAGGATTGTGAAAACACTTAATCCTTAATGCAGTTCTAGCAGAAGCAATTGTACATCTCTCTTTATTCCAACCATTATTCCAAATAGTTACAAATTTAGAACTACTTTCCAGCCCATAAGTGCTTGTTTATCCTGCCATTTGGAAAAGTAAAGAAAGGAAGACTTTGAAGGTTGGCTTCTCTAAAGTTGAATTTTAGGGATTTGGTGCAATTTATTCTATTGTGCTAACCAAACGGAGGAGAAATTTGTATAGCAGATATCCAAAAAATAAGTCACTGAAACCATGGAAAGCGACTTACCTCAAGACTGTACAAATTGTATTGTGTTGTCGACGATGCAAAAGAGAAAAAATGGGCATAGTTTGCAAGGAAAAAAGTACAAAACCTTACCACACCATTTTTTTAAATGACACGAACGAAAATAGTTACATCACTCTTATTCCAACCATTATTCCAAGAGAAAAAATGGGCAGAGTTTGTACATCGCTCTTTATTCCAGCCATTATTCCAAATAGTTACAAATTTAGAACTACTTTCCAGCCCATAAGTGCTTGTTTATCTTGCCATTTGGAAAAGTAAAGAAAGGAAGACTTTGAAGGTTGGCTTCTCTAAAGTTGAATTTTAGGGATTTGGTGCAATTTATTCTGTTGTGCTAACCAAACAGAGGAGATACCCATGAGAGCTTACCACAAAATATTTAGTATTTTTTGCAATGTTCCCCACTGGAGAAATTCTGTAAAGTAGATATCCAAAAAATAAGTCACTGAAACCATGGAAAGTGACTTACCTCAAGACTGCACAAATTGTATCGTGCTGTCGACGATGCAGAAGAGAAAAAATGGGCAAGTTTGCAAGGAAAAAGTACAAAACCCTACCACACCATTTTTTTAAATGACACGAATGAAAACCAGTCTTTTTACACTGCTGCTTCAATCTATTCGTTAATGAGATTTGAAGTGAGTAATAATGGGGAAAATTTTAAATAAAAAAACAACAAAAAAATGATTCATCATCTACCTCCAACTCTCAAAAAAACATAAAACTCATTACAACCATGGCAAGTGACTACCCTCAAGATTCTCCACAAATTGTGTCTGTTGTCAACCATGTCTTTTTACAGCTGCTACTTCAATCTATTCACCGTCCACGATCATATTCTAGGCTGCAAAATCATTTCCGCACATTTAATGTAAATATGATTGGACTCCAATAAATATGGCGAACAACTTGCAAGATGATCCCACACCCCCTTGCAGAATAATTGAAGTCGCGCCAGTTAAATCGCTGTAAACTACAAATTACATTTCGATACGCGCAATACACGTTGCTGTGTAGAAAATATAAAACGGTACAAAAAGATCGGCGGAAAAATTTGCTTTAAACAATCTAACCGTTGGCGATAAGCACACTGTTAACCAAGCCCTATAGCTCCATTTAAACCGTTGAAGGGGAAATTGAGCTTGGAAAGTTCAAATAGGGACGCCCAAGTAAATATAATCTATAAAAGTTTAAATTATAAAATAATATTTTTTAATTATACAAAAAATAATATTTATATATAAAATAACTTATTTAAAATTTTAGAAACATTTTAATTCAAACATATTTAATTTTATTTTTTATTGAATCATTAATTTATTTTTCAATATTATGCCATGTATAAATTTTTAAAAAATAAATGAAAATAAATTTATTCACTCTTAATTTTTATTTCAAGAGCTATTTTATTTTTCTATATAAATATTATTTCTAATATCTATCTAAACTACTAAATAAGTTCTTAAGCACATAAATAGTTAAATAAACAGATATAAAACATCTATAGAATTCACTTCACAAACTAATTGCATAGTATGTTGTCTCTTAGCAAACCCAACTCCATTTTGGGCTCGAAGCCACTAAATTCAAACCCCTAAATAATCTTCATGCTTGCACATTTTCCTTTTGTTTATGTTTCTAGCTAAGCTCTTACTTAGTGTTCATGCTAACCATATGTATTTAAAATCCCATGTGCAAGCTTTTGATTTTATCTTGTTTGCCTTAATGCTTTGTCACAACCCTTTTTTTGTATGTATTCATGCATTACACAAATCTCATCAAGTCCCACTATATTTTCTCAATCTAATGTGAGGCCTTTACTTATGTGTACATTTACTTAGAAATTTCCATTAGCCTAATTTTCTAACAACTCATCACCAGGGAGCTAGAGGCACTAACTCCTAACAATAAGCACTATAATATTTTGTTTCAACTTGCACTAACTATTAGATCTCTTCAGGTCTAATGGATCACATGTAATCTACTGATCTCCTTAAGATTTGATGTATATTGAGGTGTGATAGTAGTTGATCTCTCTATCCTTACTTTTCATCGTGCACATGGTATGCATCCTCCCCTAAGAATGTGAGATTTTATACATTGAGCTTACACCTACCAATCATTATGTTAGCTCACTTTTTCTTCAGCTCCACAAATGATATTGTCCTTTCTTGTGGGCACATATAAGAACATGAATTTGGACTCAACTATTTTCCACCTCACCCTATCTCAACTAATGATGCACTTTGGCATCCATTTGGGATTGTTCGAACCATAAATCTCCTCTATCACATTGTTTTATCATATATTTCATGTATCTCTAGCCTAACAAATTATGCACTTTCCCTTTGCAGTACACCAACCAACCAATATTCCATGTCATCCTCCTTTGTGGGCCAACCTTTACATCATTTATTAATGGCTCCCTTCCATACATAAAATCCATGTTCCTTCCTATCTTGTACTAGGTCAAGGTACATTAGCCGATGACACACTATCATTACTTGAGTTCTAAACACAACTCTAGCATGTGCTAGCTATGAGGTCATTTTTTATTTAATGACACACAACATTAAATTTCTTGTCACATTATTATGAATATAATGTATAAAGATCATTCACCTTGCAATTCTCCTTATCCTATTTATTAATCCCAACTAACTAATGGTGTACAACCCTAAATACCATCAAGATTTGACATCCTCATAGCTTGTGCCAACTATTAATTGTGGTCCATCTAATAGTTTTCATACCTCTCACAATGTGTTGATCTTATCTTTCACCCTTACACCTACATGGCTAATCTCATTATAGATGCCAATATTGTGAGCCCATCTCCTCCTACTAAGATGTTTCCCATCAAAAGTTGTTACATATGATCATATGATACAATTAAATTTGACAACATCGTCTTCATAAGATCCATAATTTTTTACTCATTTCTACACCTTTTCATTTTGTATTAGAGAGCTCAAGGCCATGATATGTGATAATGAACACACTAGAGGATTAATCATACTTTTGGTCTTTTATACCAAATGAGGAGTGATTTGAACTTAATAAAGTCAAGAAATAACATCCTTCGATTTTGACCTTAGAATGATGATTCCCTTTTTTATGATTATTTAGTGATAACTTGGCATGGCTCTTTCCCTTGCAAGAGATGTGATGATGCTCTATATGCATTGATTCATATCATTTAACCTGTATGTGGCTTGAGAAATCTAAGGTGGTAGAACATTTGAGCATTGGTCATGATTTAATAATTATTATACTATACATGAGCTATTTAGGCTCACTAAATGTGTTCATTTATTAGGAATATTTAATAGCTGATGCATCCATGGAGAATAAAGATCTCATTAAAATGCAGCTCATTTGCTATACCTAATATACTAATTTATCTTCTTTGTTAGATCTCTAGGCAATAATTTCTTGAGGCATTCTATCAATGTCAATTTTTCCTATCAAGGTTGACCAAATATGTATGGTAGTTGATAGCACATTGAATTCTAGTTTAAAATTGAAACCTAGTTTTGAATTCTCTAAAAGTAATTAAAACTAATGTTGCAACCTACTCATTGCATTCATGTGTACTACCTCATGGGCCTAGGATTTCTTTATATATAGGATAATGTAGTTAAAAAAATAAAAAATTTAGACTAGACCCATCCATGTTTCTACATATGGGGCTACAATAACTCATATTATGATTTAATTTGACTATGTATATTTATGTAGATGCTTTCACACTACCCAATCTAATAGTTTCCATTAGATTTACATAATCAATCTCAAGGGTTGTATCTCCTACCCTACTCTATCACACCATGTGTTCTCATATCTAATCTATGGTGGGAGTAATTATATTTTGTTTATGGTTGAATATCTTCATGTAATGACTTAGGTGGGCTAGGTAGTATTTTATTGCATGCCACTATCATTTTTTACATCAGCAAGCTTGAGTTTCTATTATGGTGACTTGTATTCTTGGGTGGAAATTTATTATTAGTACAATAGGTTCTCTACCAAGGGGCCTAGTCACCTTTATAAAGATATTTATCCTTTCAATATAATTTTATTGTGTTTCTTAGAATTGTGTGACATTTTATATGTTATTGAAAAACAATGTTATTATCTAGCATCTCTCTAACCATGGATCTAATTTATAATTCAAAATAGCTAACACTATGGAACACCCTATGCACTGCTTAATGACTATACACCATTAAGACTAGTTTAGCACCTTGAATTCTAATACATTGTTCTGCTAAATTATATAGATGTTTTTTGGTGACTAATGGGTGTTTATAAAATGATTTTGTATGTGCATACATGGGTATATTTTTAGTATATGAGGTCATATGCTATGCTATGTAAGTTATTTTTTTTTCATATGGATGTAGTGCAACTAATTTTCTTTATGTGTTTGGACCACTTTCCTCACTTGGGTGCATTTAATGTGCCAAATGTGGATTGGGATAATTCCTTTCTCTATTACAAAGCTTTCTTACATCTTTTTCCCCAACTTAAGACCTATTGCTAGAATAATGCAATATTTGGAGCTTGTGCATATGTGATTATTGTCTCCTAAGTATGGTTTGCTTCTTATTTGAATGTGAATAAAATATTTATAATGTCAATGTGTATGAAAAGATATATATAGACCACAACATTCTCTTTGAAAAATTATTTTGCATTAACTAAGTTTATCTACTTATTTCCTTATTTTCTCCCTTTTGAATATATTCCATTATGTACATGAGTTAAGTTCATACTACAAGGCTACAAGAGTTTAATGTTTGAATGCATTGTTCATATGTATAGATTTATACTTAGGCTATTCTAGATTTGATTAACTTGTGTATCTAGTGAAAGATATCATCCCCTATCTCCCAAACCTATTTATCGAATCCCAACTAGATTTTCTCATTCTTACATGTGTGCGATTGGGAGTTGATTGATGTCAATGACAATATGCTACTTCAAGGTGACTTGGGCTGAAATATACTAAAACTCTATGCTCATAAGGATTATTATAATCTATGATGCCATAAATGTAAGCTTGTCGCATGTAAAAATATGTTAGTCTATGAGTCAATTACCTAGCCTTAATATTTCTTAAATTATTTGTAGGGAACTAAGTGATACATGTCAAGTTTTAAAGGGGATTACAACATATTTCTAAACAAGAGTAAGGTTGTTCAAGTAACAATTTATCTATAAGATATAAATGTTTCCATGACAAATTATAAAAATTCAAGGAAATGTTTGAACTTAGATATTTGTATTTTGTCACCATATTTTCTATCTTAATTAAATAGGGGATTAATTAAAATTCATAATATTATAGTACATTGCAAGCTATCTTATAATAATTTATTCTTGTTGCATATGGTTGTTGTAGTCTTGAGATTGACAATGTGAACTAGTTTTAACTATGTACCTATGTAATTTATTTTTGATTTGTATGATTCTCTAGGTTTAATTTCATTGATAGTTTTTAGGTTTTGTATTTTATTCTTTCACAAATTTGAATATTTTTCATTATATTACACACTAGTTTGATCATTGAGAGGCCTCACAACATCTAATTTAATTTTCAATTTTATTCTCTACTTGTCTTGGAGTAATTTAGCTTATTCTATGCTCTCTTGACCTATTAATATAATCATGTCCTTATGTTTTGTAATTGAAAACTATTAAAATTTTAGGGCATCATGTTGGTGTGTTTCTTCTCTTGCATATATGTATGTGTAGTTAAGTGGATTCACTTGTGGGGAAATAATATTGCTATTATTTTTTGGCATTTGTGAAAGAATCTTTTATCATCTTTATTAGGGGATTTTAAATTCATGTAATGACAACTAGTAAGTCTTAAATTAGCTAAAAATCTTAGCATCCATCATACACTAGGTATAGTTGTTGATTGTCTTAGTTATATTTATTTTGAATTTCTAGATCCAATTGTCCTTTTTATGATACCTTTAGGAATACCCTCTTGAGTATAATTAAGTCCAAATTAAATGAGATATTACCCACTCTCAAGAACTAGCCTATATTTTTCCTCATTCTATTGATGAGATTCAATAAGTAATCCTTAAAATGGCATGTTTGCTTGACCTTGAAAATTAGTCCTACTACTAGAAATATGCAGATACAACTTTGGGAGCCAGGAAATGGTGTTGTTTTTATGAGAATTTCAAGGTATTTTAGGTGAATTTGAGACTTCACTAATGGAGTGACCCCAAAAATAAATTTTAGTCCTTAACGGTCATTGTATTTTTCAAAATTGTCCTCACTACTAAGGTGGTGACTCTAATATCTAAGTATCATTTTTTTAAGCTATAAAATTACTTCTAAGGTTTTATATGCCATATTTGGAATTGATACAAGAGAAGGTTTTAAGCTACAAGATTGTTTTCTTTTCCTTTTTCTTAGAGATAATTTTTCTTTCATACAAGGTCTTTCGTTTATAAGGATGCATATGTTTAGTTTTAGAAATTCTCTAGTTTTTTGGTAAAAAGTAGATTCATGGTATAAGGATTATCATAGGTCAACTTTTTCATGTTCTTAATCTTATACTCCAAGACCTAGACACCATGATGAGTATGGATTTGATAAAATATTATAATACCTCATCTAGCAATGAAATAGTTATTTTCCCTCTCCAAATAAATATAAAGGCCTAGATACATACATTAAGGTCCTCAATAATCTCAAAAGTCATATATATATGGTTGAACATGAAATATCATAGTCCAAGACCTAAAATATCTTGAGCCTATTTTCTCCTTCCCAAAACCTTAACAAAGTTTAGAGGCTTGAATGGAAGAGCTTAATGAATTTATGATCCATATGAATAAATTATCAAGCTTGTTTTTTTATAGATTTCTACCATTCAAAATAATAAATCTAAGAAAATTAATTTCTCTCTAATTATTATTGATGGTAAGATGTTGAATTTATCTTAATGAATAATAATATTAACCCTATGCCAAGATAAGCCTATAGAAAATTGTTTATTTGATGTGTTGTACTTTTCATGAGGAATACATTATAGAGGATTGCATCTTTAGGATATTGAGAATTTAATAAAAAATATTGGCTTTATTTCTTTTTTTAAGTATTTTAAATGAAAATATTGTTCATTATTTATAATTTAAAAATCATTTCAAAATTAGTACCTTTGATATAAAATAATACCAAAGGAAAAAGAAATTGAAATTACATCCATCCAAAATGGTTATACCTTTACAAAATAAAATTTTTAGAGGAGATACCTACTCTTTTCAATTAATATCTTAGCTACCATAGTCTAATCATGAATCATGTGCCATTTTATCTAGGTTGATAGGTATCTCTAGTCCTAATATTGGGTGTCTACACTAAGATTATGGAGTTGCAAGTTTGGGAGTCAATATGTCTTTCATTAATATACCATTAATATTTGATCTCAAATCATTACCTCTACATACATCTTAGACCACTCATTTAATGATTCTACATTATTATATATTATAATAATATTGTAACACCTTAATCACTTGGTTTTATATCTTACTACTTGATATTAGATTGCTATTGATCCCTTAAATATACTTACATGGAGGAAATATAATGTTACTTCTCTCCCTACCCACTTATCTATTGACCTTACATTATCATATATCTCATTAGTGATTGTATTTACATTGAGCTTACATTGTTATATCACATGCCTTGATCATTTTCATTTTGATCTTAAACATTAAAATTTCATCATCATATTTATTTTTATATTTTATCACATTGATCCACCATTGTGGGACATCATTATTTATCACTCATCATATTGAGATCTATTGTTAAATGATTATCTAGATCTATATCACTTATCTTATTATTGTTATTGTTATGAATGGGACTTGTCATATTGTTGAGTTTTGTGCTATTTATCCTATTTATTTTATATATTATATCTATCTTGTTGGCCTTCATACCACTTTTAGGTTGTATTCCATTGATCCTAGCCTATTTGTGATTGTGTTTGTGGATGCCACATTGGAGCTTATGTTTTTTTCACTAGTATTTTTCCCATCTAGAGGACTAAATTGGAATTTTCTTCATCCTACTTATCCTATCAATCTTACCCTATGAGTATTCATTCTCATGTATGCCACATTGAGCCTTTCATTGTACTTTCATGCTTATTTTTGGAAATTGAGTGTCAAATCACCATTACTTTGGCAATGATAGAAGTAACGATTTTATCTTTGATTCTATTTATAGTTCATTGTTGTGACTTATTATGTCCTCTTATAGATATGATGGGTATATTTTACCACTTGGATAATTCTATGTGCTTACATTCTTATCATTTATTAGTCATTGATCACATTATTATGATTATAATTATCACACAATATATTCTATTCTTATATGCTTATTTTTATTATTAGTATGTTTAAGAAAAATTTCTTTCAATTGATTGCATCCTATGGGACAATCAAATAAAGTGGGGTAGGGGGCAATAGATTCATACATGATCACAAAATGTTCTCATCTCTAAATTAGATTTATCTTTTGAGTTAGATTAGATACTACATAAGGCATATTTTATCCTTGTATTCCATTAATTCATTAAGAACATTTTTGAAAGGAGAATCTTTACCCTTTAATGGATTGCAAGCTTGTGTATCTATTGCATCCAATTTCGACATGTTTGAGAATGAGCATACTTAGAGATTCACATGCACTTCAAAGCATCCTCAATAAAAATTTCCATTTAGTTTTGTGCCTAGTTTGGGGTATTGTATTAAAGAATCTATATAGCTACAAATGATGCATTTTTATACATATTTGACCCCCCACACTTATTTCTTCTTAGATATGGCCCTATGCTTATTGTTCATGCCAATGGTTATGTGCACATAATATCAATCTAAATATATTTGATTATGATCATTAATCCAATCCTTAACTAGATAATCCAATCCCATTAAACAATAAATTGAACTTAGTTGTTTGGCCTAGGTTGAGTTCATGGTTGTTAGGTCATCCTTGCAACTATGATCATGATCCACTTAAATGTAAAAATGAAAAACCAAATATTTAGTTAACTAGCCCCTTCTTACACTTCAATCCTATGATAACTTTGCACATGCATTTGGGATATAGTGTTTTGGTTATGCACAAAAAGGCATTCATTTCAATCATCTAATATCAAGAAAGCAACATTGATTATTGTAATAAACATTCACATTTTCACTCAAAATTAGGTATCAAGCAAAGAATCTAACATATTTGATCATATCCATCCTAGTGCATGTGGTATTGTTGAATCAACCATTCAACAATACCACCCCAACGGGGTTTGAACCTTGGTGGCAAGAACAACAATGCCACCTATAAACCATCGCACCATGCCAATACCGGAAAAATTCATGTGTATGTTTGAATCTTGTTGACTATCAAGATATTTTTAAATGTCATTAACTTCATAGAAAACCCTATGTCCATAAGAAAAAATATAATTATTTAACAATCTATTTTATAAAGAATTTACAAAATAAAATATAAAGAATAACATTTTATAGAATATATTCATTTTAACATAACATTTATAATACAATTCAACTAAAATCTACTTATAAAAAATCTAAATTTTTCTTTTAAAAACTTAGCCATCAACATATGAATTGAAATCAATTGTAAAAATCCCTCTCTGTCACCATCAATATTGCCATACACTCTATCTGATGGACTCAAATAAAAGTAAAGATTAAAGAAGCTCGCTCTATGATATATGACAGGCAATATACCATACCAGATGGAGTTAGAAAGCAGACTCAATATCAAAAGGTTTTCAACAATAAAGCAACCCCAATGTCATGCAAGCAATTTTAAGATGAAGAACGAGAAAATTAAGAACATATAGAAAGATAGAGCTGCTGGGAAGGCGGATATGGCTGAGATACTGCAGAATCCAACCCCTAAGGTAGGACAGCTGGTGCTATTTCTGGGTTACATTCCCTCCTCGGCCTTCTCTGGCAAAAGGGGTGAGGTAAACATAAAATATTTGCAGCAGTTATTTGAGAAATTTCTAGACTTAACATTTAGTTTCTAAGTCATCTGAATTAAAACCGGCAGCCTAAACCCTTGTTCTCGGCATACTGACAATTTCCCACGTACTGTTACGGCATTTTAAAGTCAGTGAAACGGTGACATATTCTTTTCCGGCTTACTGACGATTCCTACTAGCTAAGCTTATTGAAATATATAGAAAATGTGTACAACTAAGATGATAACATTACTCTCTATGCAAAATGTAGTTATGATAATATATGTTGTGTACTTGGAAGACTGCTGCGCTGGAAACCGGAGATGTTAAACTGCAATAAATGATTTGGGTGTAATCAAACACAGCGCATCCCCTGCCCTGAGCTTAGCTTGCACTAAGTTGTGTTACTTTTATATATGAGTAAGTGTTAATTTATGTAGCTTGGACAGGTGTCTCCATTGTCTAGAAGTGTCATTTAATTATTTAATTATTTTCTAGAAACCTCCAGAAAAGGGCTGAGTTGTCTAGATAATTATGTAATTAAATAAATTGATTCTCCTAGAGACTTCTAGAATCCAGTTAGTTAGGGTTTTTAGAGTCTATTTAATCTTAGCCATTGATTGAGATTAAATCATGGCCATTGGTTTTCCAATGAGAAAAGTATAAAAGGGGATCAATGGGCAATTGGAGAACACAACAACAAGTAGACTTGCAGTGATAGCAAGTAGAATTGCAGTGAGAGAAAATAGTCTTGCAGTGTTAGCAAGGGCGCAGTGATAGCGTTGGGGATAGCAGCTGTGGAATTTCAGCAGGAGAAATTGAGGGAAGAATTTTTGGAGAAGAATATTGCCGGAGCTCTGCCAGTAAGAGGCAAGCAGTTTTGTATTCCTTAATTTGCTGAAGTTTAATATAATTCCTCATCTGCAGTAGTGGTTTTCCCTTCGGGGTTTTTCCACGGACAATTTGTCCAAAAATATTGTGTTCTTTATTGTGAATGTTTTCTCCTCTATTCCTGTGAGTTTTTATTGGTGAAGTTGCAATTGTATTATTTTTCGATATTTGGTCGAGACCACCTTTGAAGTCAAAATAATTCATGTATTAGATAGGAGATTAATAATCAGTAACTGCAATAGAATTTTTCACATGGTATCAGAGCTGATCTGAGGGCAGACAAAGCTCAGCGCAGGAAAGAGGGTTTATAAAACCCAGTTCTACCTCTTCAGAATTATTATTATTTGTTTTCTTTTATCTTTTGAGATGGCCTCAGCAGGTTTAAGAGATCAGGACATATTGGATGGAGCCTCAAATTTTGGTGTCTGGAAAGCCAGAATTTCTTTGTTGCTGGAAGAGAATGGGATCAAGGAATATGTGACCAGTGTTGTACCTGTACCTACAGATCCAGCACAGCTCTTAGCATATAAGAAGGAAGATGCCAAGGCGAGGAGGATGATTCTTGATGGTGTCAAGGATTATATTGTTCCACATGTCGCAGAGTTAGATACAACGAAGAAGATGTGGGATGCCATTCTGAATCTGTACCAGAATGCTACCACTAACCGGAAGCTGATTCTCAGAGAAAAGTTGAGGACTACTCGGATGAACAAGGGAGAGGACATGACAAGTTACCTCACCAGACTCAGACTTGTCAAGGATGAGTTGGCTGCTGTTGGAGATAATCTAGGTGATGACGAGCTAGTGCGGATAGCCCTAAATGGGTTTACTAAGCAGTGGGATGTCTTTGTTCAAGTTATTAATGGACGAGATACCTTGCTGAGTTGGGATCGACTTTGGAGTGACTTCACTCAGGAGGAGCTTAGACTAAGTCTTGTCAGTAGGACCAGTAGCAAGAGTCAGCAAAGTGAGGCAGAACAGGAGAACGTTGCCCTTGCAGGAAAAGGGAAAGCAAAGAAGGGGTCTAGTAAAGGATCAAATCCACAAGGTGAGAAGAAGAAGAAGGACCTATCTAAAGTCAAGTGCTATGGCTGTCACGAGTTTGGCCACTATGTCAGCGATTACCCGCAAAGGAAGAAAGGCAAGAAGCAGACAGCAGCTTCAGCAAGTGCAGATGAGCTCTCTAGTAGAATGGAGGATGAGTTCGCTCTCATAGCTTGTATGGCTAGCTCAACCTCACAGGGTGTTTGGTATATAGATAGTGGGGCGTCATTTCATATGACAGGAGTTAGAGAGTACTTCTCCAGCTATAAGGAGAAGGACATCAGAATGCAGATTTCTATGGGGAACATGTCCAAGCTCAATCCAGTTGGGAAAGGGACTGTTCTATTTCAGAGGGAGAATGGTAAGCGGATTCCCATTCATGATGTGTTGCATGTGCCAGGATTGGGTATGAATTTGATTTCCATATCTGTCCTTCAGGATAAAGGTTACAATGTACTCTTTAGAGGGGCAAGTGTGTTAATTAAGCACAAGGATTGGAAATCACCCATAGCTATTGGAGTTAGGAGCGGCCGGCTTTATAGGTTGCAGTTTGATACTCATAAGGCACTGATGAGCAACAATAATTCTAGAGATCAAGGAGAGCTATGGCATAGGAGGATGGGCCATATACATCATGGAGCACTTAAATTGCTTCATGAGACAGTGATAGGTGTTCCAGAGGTGAGCACAAATCATGATGATGTATGTAAGGGATGTGTGTTGGGGAAGTTTATGAAAGCAACTTTTCTAAGGAGTGACACCAAATCCAAGGGTGTTCTTGATCTAGTACATTCCTAAGATATATGTGGACCAATGTCCATGAAGTATCTCAGAGGATATGAGTACTTTTATACTTTTATTGATGATTT